>CAJNDV010033390.1:18894-29499 GCA_905221635.1 Symbiodinium sp. CCMP2456 | reverse complement strand
AAATAATGCCATTCCCCTTTTTTTTTTGCTCCCGTAACTCCTCCGGGATTCCGGCCAAGACGTTCTCCAACATGTAGCCGAGCAGCTGGGTGTTCGACCCTTGGCTTCTGCGTTCTGCAGCTTCCCTATACAAGACCTAGATGTCCATGGGGAACTGTGTACCTTTGTTGTTGCGGTCGCCGATATCCTCGTGCCCACTTCACGGGAGGCTCAGAGATACCCCCCGAGAGACATCTTTGTCCTTCTGGATTTCAGGCCAATCGGCTACAAGCCGCGATTTGTATACACTAATGTGCCCATAGTGCATATCCCGAGCTTGGCAGCCCGTTTTGATCTGGCACTGCCAGCTGCATACCAGCTTGGCGTCGTAGGCGGGCATCGCGTCGGCCATGATGTCCACCTGGATGGTAGCTCCCGTCTGCTCTTTTATGCACAGGCTGCAGAACCAGAAGATTCCGGCCCTAGTCCTGAGTCGGACAACACGGGGCATGGGGACGATGAGCAATTTCGCCAGCCCAGAGCGGCAAGGGCCCCGGAAGCGGTGCTGCCGGCGGCACCTCAGATGCCGCTTCCCGGCAGACATGTGCCTGCGCGTGCTTCGGGGGGCACACAGCCGCTTGCTGTTGTATCGGAGGATGCCCCGTGCTACTTTGATCCCTCGCTGCCTGCCGGACATAGCTGGAATGCAGGAGCCAGCCACCCTTCATGTGACGCGCCCCTGCCGGCCGCAGGCCCAGTCGACTCATGGGAAGATTCTGCTGTTTCTGCGAGCGCCTCAGGTGATGTACACATGTCCGTGCAATGCAGCCATACACCGGCAAGCTCCAGCACTGACCCCCCCCACTCAAAGTGATCCACAGGTTGCCGAAGCTGCTGCCCAGGTCGAGGCCCGTCAGAACGTCGTCACACTTATTTACACCCCGTACTACATGCCAGAACTGGTCACTGTATGTGCCCCCGTGCCCTGCCGACTTGCTGGTTTCTTCCACCTTGTTCAGGCGGCCCGTGCTGAGGATGCCCCCAGCCTTTGCCTCTATGCCGCCTTCCCACAGCCCGCCTGCACCAACGCATATGCCATTGCTGCACCTGCGTGGCTCACTGACAAAGCTGTGGTGTTATTGGACTGTACCCGGTGCAGTGGTGCTCTTTTTGCGGAGGCACTCCCAACCTTTCTTAGCCGCGAGGCTTTGATTATCGCTGCTGGTTTGAGTGTACACGACGATGTTGAGGTGTATGCCCATGGTCTGCCCCAGTCCTTGGCACCGGAACAGAAAATCGCACTCCTGACGGGTATGACTGTGGCTTTCGCACCACGTACGTTTCGTGCACCTGAGGGTCTGGATTTGCAGATCCTGCTAACTACAGGGGAAAAATGGACTACGGTCGATGTCCATGGGCCCAGGTCCTATCCAGGTAGCCATTACTGGGTATTGACGGACGGGCAGCCCACTCTGTTTGCGGTCGAGGCGGGCAGACGCCGCACCTTTAAGCTGGATCTTGCAAGACAGCTTCTTGGCGAAGTCGAAAAGCTGACTCTCAAATCAGCCCAGCCTAGGATCTCGGATGTCTTCATTCAGGGATATGTTGTTTCGGATGTACTTGTTGCTACCGAACAGCTATCGCGACTGCCTTGCCCGCCAGCACGTGTTCGGGATGACCGTCTTCTCATTCTGCTTGATTGCCGCAGAGTTTACCAAGGATTCTTGTGGTTTCCCCATGGTCAAGATGTGCTTCGTGTACAGGACGTTGCCGACCGATTCAGGGATACGTGCCCGGCCGGGCACCTGGTCTCCGTTACAGGAGCAACTGCTGAAAGAGTGTATGGCATCCAGGTTTTCTATATTTCCCACGGGCAAACACTTCGGGTCAGTTTCGTACCTGAGACAGCTGGTGCCGCCGTGGATGCCGACATGCCGCCTGGACCGCCAGGTTCCCCACACGGCCCTCCTGACACTGGAGGAGATGCTGACGACCATGCGTCCGATACTGACCGTGTTTCGGATGGAACATCCCCTGCGCGCAGTCGTTCTCCCCGCGCTGTTAGTATGGGTGGCCGTGGCATGTCGCAGCTTGCCGTTTGTGCACGTCCTGGTGCTGCCTTTATGCTGCATGAGACAGGCGCAGTCCCGGGGCATCTTGCAGCGTTCTGTGTTGACCTGGTGCATTCCATTGCCCACGCTACTGCTGTTGTCGCGCCTCGCGTCCTGCAGGCATGGTGTTTATTGCTTGCTCATCTTCACCGTGATCGTCAACGCGCCCTTGCACCTCTGCCCCCTGCTGCAGCTATTGCGCCTGAGGCCGTTGCCGTTGAAGATGTTGCGCTGGGTAACAGTGGGGCCCTTTCGGATGCTGCTGTGTCGACAACAGTTACCTCAGATGACGAGCCTGTTCAGGTGCAGACAACTTTCGTTCTCTTTGTCCCGAGTTACGCCCCGGAACACTTGGCTATGACCATTACCATCCCACAATCAGTTGCAGAGGTCTTGGAACTGGTCCAGACATGTCGCAATGCCGATCGTGCGACCCTTTTCCCGGACCTGGTACCTGTCCGGCCTCAGGTAGATGTGAGGTGGGCATTCTTGGTTGCCAAACCGGCGTGGTACCAGGCACGTCCTGTCGTCTGCTTGGATTTGTCGCTCATTGACGGCAGAGTTTTTGCGGTGTCAGCGCCGCCCTGTGTCGATCGAGCCATGCTCCTCTCCCTAGCCGGCTTGCATCCGCGAAGTACCTTTGATGTCTTTGTCCCCATGCGGCGACGGCCGATAGTCGACGGAGAAGAGGTGTACTTGCGTATGGGCCACCGCGTTAGCTTTGTCCCTGCAGGCGCTGCCGGCCCTCCCGCTGTGTACCTTGCCAGCATGCTACAGTCACATCTGCCCTGGGATGCCGGCCCCGTCCTTCTTGCTGCCACTGCAGAAGAGCTGGTTTACTTCGTTGGCGATACTGACTGTCACGCGTTGCCGACCTGCCACCAGCAACCTTGGTCATACCGGGCTGCCCTTGCGGAAGCATTTCAGCTGCGTGCTTCTCGTATCGTACTTACTCCCGCCAGTCCGCGGCAAGAGGATGTATGTGTGGTAGGACACCCTTGCCGAACTGTCGCTGCCGTTGGGAACGGCAGCCGTCTAGACACCGCATGCCATGTGTGCCTCTTGGATTGCAGGCCGTTGCTTCTAGGTTGGCAGAGGCTCAGTGCAGCTGGTGGCTGGCTAGACATGAATTTGCTCAGAGATGGGCTGCGACATTGTGAGCCGGTTGGCTGGCAGGTTGCGTTCATTGGCTGCCCCGCCGAATGCACGTGGTTACAGGTAGTCCCAGGCCAGGTGATCGTTGCGATCTTCCAACGACAAGATACTACACGGCTGTACCGGGCTGAGGCAGGGGTGACTGTACATAGCTCTGATCATCGGGCCCCGGAGCCCCCAGAGCCCGAGCCCGACCCTCCCGAGGATGCAGAACGCGACGGGAGCGCGGCTCAAGATGACAGGGCGCCTGCCGCTTTGTTACAAGGTCACAGGCATATGCTAGGGGTCTGGGTTGGTATTGTGGTTTGTGCCACTTTAGGGCCATACTTTCCCGTCCTGACTGGGCTTGCGTTCTGCGGCCTCTCTCCGAGGCTGCGGCGAATCGGACTGCCGCTTTGTTTCCTTGCTGCTGCCAATGTTCCGGTTGCAGATGCAGTGTCAATGTGTGTGGAGTTACAGGCCGGCTGTACAGGCCCAGTCCGGCCAATTCCTCCGGCAGACGGCGTTGCAATTGCTCTCAGTGTTGCCCCAGGGCAGACAGGCTGCCGGCCTCTCCCCACTCCTTGCCGAAGGCGCGCCATTTCTTCGGAACCAGCACTGGACATTGCGCCGCTGGGTACACTTGTCACTTTACTTGACGAATGCGTTGCCGCATCGTCAGAATGGGCTTTCCTTGCCGCTACCTGGCTCGACACACTTGTAGAACATTATGCTGAGATACAAGCTGTGCTCTATGCCCGTGCCCAGCCAATTTCCCTCGAGCACGCTGTGCCACTTACACCCTTCCAGCAGCTTAGCCTCTCCCTGCAACAGCTGATCCCTTCGCCTGTTGTGGATGTCGTCCAAGCCACCGACTGGCTTGACAATGACCTTGCCGCCATTCTGCGGTTTCATGAGATCTCTCTTCACCTTCGAACCGCTTTCTCCAACATTCGCCTTTGGCATGATGGACCTGCTTGGGACCATATCACGCGTGTGGATGTTTTCACAGACGGCTCGGCCTCTGGCAAGACGGAGCCACTCCGATCTGCACCTGCAGGATGGGCGTTCACTGTGTGGGTTTGCACTGGTGCTGCCAGCCATTTTTACGGAGCCGCTTATGGTGTGGCGGCGCAGCCCGGTGACGCTGCCTATCTCGGGGAGACCAGCGATACGCCCTTGCAAAGTGAGCTGCTCGCAATTTGTTGGGCCCTCGTGTGGGCCCTGGAGTACGGCCCTGGATTTGCGTGCCCCATCCACCTGCGCTATGATTGCCAGGCGGCTGGGCGGGGCACCTTTTGTGATGCAGTACCTGCTGCCGTGCCGGTGGCCGACGGACATTTGTCGCTCAGCCATTTTGCAAGTGTCCTGAGGCAGTGTGCTCAGAGCCGAATGGACCTGGAGGCCAGTTATGTCCCAGGACATGCGGGCCATTTGGGAAATGAACTTTGTGACGCGTTCGCTAAGTTCGCACGGCTCCAGCCCCGGACAGAATCTAACGTGCTGTGTCCTGCGTGGCCAGGCCAACTCGCGTGCCACCCGCTTGTCAAGTGGGCCTGGTTAGTCGCCGGATACTCGCCAGATCTCCCCAAGCTCTTTGCATTTGAGCCTGCAGCGGCATGTCTGCAGGCACAGACTTTCCCTCGGCCGGCCCCATCCTTGGGTGTGAGTCACTCCCCCGTGCCCAGCAAACCTGTGCGTTTTGAGCTCACAGTGGCTACATACAATGTGCTCACCCTTTTGGATCAGCCCAAGGGTAGGGAGCGCACTGTTAGCCGTCGGGCCGGTCTCAGGATTGCCGGCAAGCGGCATTTGCTTATTGAACAATGCCACGCGGCTGGCGTGCATGCTATTGGGCTACAGGAAACGCGCCTACAAGACACAGCAACCTTGGCGGATCGTACATACCTGCTTCTTCATTCGGCAGCCACACATGCTGGACACTTTGGCTGTGCCCTGTGGCTCAGCAAGGTTCTTCCCTACGCACACGCCGATGGCTGTCCTCTTCACTTTGAGGCACGTCACTGTGCAGTTGCCGCGTTTTCGCCGCGCCACCTTCTTGTTACAGTGAGCGCACCACACTTGCGTTGTGCATTCCTTGTTGCACATGCCCCCTCGGATCCTCAAGGACGCTTACAGGCGGCACGCGAGTTCTGGGCACAGCGCACCAAAGAATTGCAACGCCTGCCTGCAGATATTCCTGTGGTTTTGCTTGCCGATGCCAACAGCCGCTTAGGCGACCTTCCCAGCCCGGCCGTCGGAGAGCACGGCGCAGAAGCAGAAACCGTTGCCGGCTCGTACTTTCATGATTTCCTGCTGCAACATGATCTCTATCTTCCATGCACTTTCCGGGCGACACATGAAGGAGAAACATGGACTTGGAGCTCCGCCACAGGTGAGCACCATCGATTGGACTATGTTGCTGTGCCACAGACATGGGCAGGCTTCAACCTTTACTCGCGTGTGTGGTACTCCTTGGAAGCCATGCAAAAAAGAGATGATCATGTGCCGGCCCTCCTCACTTGTCGTTTTTGCCGGGAGGCGTTAGACCGACCGGCTAGTACCTTCAAGCGACAGGCATGCAGACCCAATGATCTTGATCCGGCCTTGAATCGCTCCGCGTTTTTACATGCCTTAGGCAGCAGCCATGTCCCTACCTGGGACATGGACGTGGATCGTCATTTTGCCAGCTTTGTGCAATCATGGACGGCCGCCGGCCATGCGGCGGTCGATACCCTTGCTATCAGCCGACCACGGCAGACTTTTCTCACGGGAGACACCATGCAGCTTGTCGGCGCGCGCAAAGCTCTGAGAGTGTATCTGCGTCAGGAGGAAGCAGAACTAAGGCGGCGTTACCAAATGATTGCCTTTGCTGGCTTCATTCTACATGCCCGTGGGTCTGCCTTTTCGACACGTGCACAACGCAGCGCCGAAGCTTGGCTGCGGGATGTCGAAACTAGCATTGCCCAGGCCTGGGCATCACTTGGTTTTGCCTGCAGACTACTACGTAGTGCTGTCAAGACCGACCGCAACCGATATTTGGACGAACTTGCAAAGGAGGTGACGCTTGCCGACCTCAGCCGCCCCAAGCAGCTTTATCGGCGAGTGCGGAAAGCCTTCCCAAAGGCTGCGGCTGCGCGGCGCACACACTTCATAGCTTTGCCTGCGGTCGAAACCAGTGCCGGGCCCCTTGCGACCACAGCTGAAGAACGCGCTGACTGCTGGCGTGAGCACTTTGCAGAACAGGAGTGTGGCAAACCCGTGAGCCCACGAGCCTTTAGCCAAGAGCTCACCCGTGTTGACGCTCGAGGTCGTGTTAAGAGAGGTCTCCTTTTTGACCCAGCGTTATTGCCCAGCCTATCAGCTATTGAGACTGCAGTGTTAGGCTTGCGCAGGTCCAAGGCCGCTGGGCCTGACGGCATCACTGGGGAACTTTTGAAGGTTTCGCCCTGCCTTGCAGCACGCCACCTTGTTGCACTGCACCTCAAGTGCGTGCTTGCGGTCCAGGAACCTGTGGAATATAAGGGGGGGGCCTTAATGACACTAGCCAAACGTGCAGCAGCCGCTTTTGGCCGAAGCAAATACAGAAGTATTTTGCTCTCTAGTGTTCCCGGTAAGGTGTTCCACAAAGGTCTCCGTGATCACTTTACGCCTGCTTTCCTTCGGAACAGCCCAGACTTACACGGTGGCATCAAAGGTGGTGTCGGTGTTGATACCATCTCCCTGTCTGTGCGATGCTTCCAAACGTACACCGGGCATACAGGACAGCTTCCTGCCTTCGTCTTTTATGACGTACGGGCTGCGTACTATCAGGTGCTTCGTGAAACCCTCACCGGAGACGATCTTGATGATCGAGTGCTTGTTGCCCTTTTTAGGCGAATGGGAGTGCCGCCTGAAGCGTTCCAGGAGCTCAAGACACATCTTGAACAAATAGCGGCGCTGGATAGTTGTGGCTGCTCGTCGCATGCTGTGGCTATTTCAAGGGAGGTCTTCACAGGCACCTGGTTTCGTCTTGACCAGCATGCCCCCCTTGTCTCCACCGCGGCTGGGGTGCGACCCGGCGACCCGTTGGCGGATATCATGTTCGCCATCAGTTTCAGTGCATATGTGCACTCGGTACAGCAGGCATTGGAATTGCGCCATTTGCACACCCCTCTCCCTGCTTGCCGTCAAATCCCGCCATGGCGAGCGGCCATGCCACCCACAGTTCTTGGCCCTGCCTCTTGGGCAGACGACTTTGTGGCAATGCATGCTGCTGCTGATGCTTCAACTCTCGTGCGACGGGTGCGAGACGTCACCTGCACCTACTTGGAACATGCGACTGCCAACGGCATTCAGCTTGCCTTTGCTGCGGACAAAACAGCCGTCGTGTTGCCTCCAGCCGCCTGCTACGCTGACAATGCTGGCCTTAGTCAGCAAGGAGCCGATCGCTGGCTAGACGTGCCAAATGCCATTACCGGAGCCGTGGAGCAGCTGCCGGTGGTTCAGGCGTATCGACATCTTGGTAGCATCATCACAAGCGCAGGCACGATTATACCGGAGATCCACTATCGCCATTCGCAGGCGGTGTGGACGCTGAAGCCTTTGCGCGGAGTTCTCTTTGGTAACCCGAGCATACCGCTCCGGACGCGACGGCACCTGTTGACATCACTTGTTGCGTCTAAGTTTGTCTTCGGGTCCGCCACCCTTGAACTGCATGTCGCCGGGCACTGGCGACTCTGGGCCAGGTTCTATACTGCCTTGCATCGGGCCCTGAGGCCGCGGTCCCAGGTCACGCAACCTTACCATTCGTATGAAGCTCTTCATCAGGCCGAGGCGTGTACCCCACCCCTGGCGTTGGCAAAAGCACGCGGAGGCTTCCTTCTCAGGGTGGTGGAGCATGGGCCCGCCACGCTACGTCACCTGTTACAGTTGCAGTGGGAGGCGGATCCACACCGCTCATGGCTTGCCCAGATCCAACAGGACATTCAACATGTCGCACTCTATTGCCCGGGAGCGCAGGTTTTGCTCGGCAGCACATGTCCCGTGAGGGCACTGATAGAGGTCATGCAGGATGATCGAACCTGGTGGAAAAGGCAGCTCAGGGCAGCTGTGCTACAATGCCGGAAAGACCTCAAGGCCTGGTGTGCAGCGCGACCGGATCGCAGCCCACACAGCCCACCTGCACCAGGCGAAGCCATCGCGTCGGCCGAACTGCCGTTCCCTTGCCCTTTTTGTAGCGCCAGCTTTGAGTTGCGTAAACATCTGGGGGTGCACATTGCACGACGGCATGGACTACCCTCGCCCGCCAGGCTTTATGCCCCACATGCCACTTGTGTAGCGTGTCTGCGACACTTCCACACGTTACCGAGGGTCCAACGCCACTATCGAGGGTCGAAGGCGTGCCTAATACGGGCTTGCCATCTTCTCTCGCCACTTAACCTGGTGCAACTTACAGAAGTCGAGGCTACTGACAAAAAGAGGCTACGTCAGATCCGCACTGGCGGATGGCAGCACTATTCCTCCGCCACTCCCGCCGTCCAAGCCTTCGGCCCACTGCAACCGACCAGGACAGAGCTCCGAACACACCTCCAGGAAGACGCCCCCTTGTCCCTACTTGTTGATCCCCCACGGGATGAAAGCATCCATCTTTGGGCTGTACAGGAAGCGTCTTTCAGTACTAAGGAGCTCGCTAGGACAGGCACGTGTTCCTTCTGGTCAAACCGGATTGGAAGTGCCAGCGCCTGAGTGCATACTGCGACCTGCAGATTTCTGCGCCAGGCTTGTAGAATTCGCAGCACGAATTTTGGGACGCGTCAGTCGACTCTGTAGTCCGCTCAATGTCAAAAAATATACATATGCCATGTCTGTTTATTTATTCATTCATTTACTCATTTGTTTGTTTATGTCTGTATACAAGGGTACAATAATTAACTGTACAAACAATATGGAAAATGCATGCTTTCATTGCAAACCGAAGTCTGAAACGCAAAGACATGAAGGAAACCGACTGCTGCATGTCGACGCCCTCACAGGCCCCCTCCTGCGAAGACCACTTATAAGTCCCCGCGAATCCTTATGAGCCCCTAAAGCAGTCTACTTGGAGGTTCAGAGTTTAGGGTTTAGGGGTTTAGGGTTTAGGGCTTATAAGTCGGGTTATAAGTAGGGTGGCCATAATAAAACCCATATTAGAGGACTTATACCCCTACTTAAAACTAGCCATGAACCTGCCTCGTAGCGCCCTGTACCCTGGGAAAGCCTTTCAGACGGGCATCCCAAACAGGAAACCCCTTACAACGCTCTCCATAACTCCCTGAAACAGCCTTCTAACCCCAAGCCCCCAACCCTTAAAACCCAAAACCCTAAACCCCAAGCCCCCAACCCTTAAAACCCAAAAGCCAAAACCCTAAACCCCAAGCCCCCCACCCTTGAAACCCAAAAGCTCACACAAACCCTTCTTTTATGGAGCCCTGAAGCCTCCTGGACTCGGTCCATGGGAGGCGCATCTGTTTCCTGGCAGCCAGCAAGGAAGGCCGTAGAAACCCTCACGTATGTCTATCAGGGTTTATAGGGTTTAGGGTTTAGGGTTTAGAGTTTAGGGTTTAGGGTTTAGGGTTTAGGGTTTAGAGTTTAGGGTTTAGGGTGTAGGGTGTAGGGTGGACCCTAACCTCCCAGGTGCCTACTTTCTGGGGCTCTAGGGGCTCTAGTACCCTAAAAGTAGTTACCTGGGGGTTTTAGGGGCTTAGGGTTTAGGGTTCATAACTTCCAAAGCTCCATCCATGTACCCAAAACCCAACCTTCATAGGAATCTTTTTTTGGCCTACATATATGCTATAATTATGGGTACGCGGAGCCATAGGGAATTCGAAGACAGGGCTTTGGTCAGCTTTTTTGATCGGGCTTCGTGGGGTTTCATATTAGGGCCGTCAAGGAATCCTTTCAAAAGAAACGTGGGGGGGAGGGGGACGATTTCGCCGAGTTTTAAACAAGGGCCTGAATCATCATAATATAAGGCTTTGGAGGAGATTCTGGAATCATGGTATAGGGCCTCTAAGAAAACACGTGAAATGCGATTGCAGAATCTTCAGGACCTCTTGATGAAGCCCTATAAAGCTTGAAAGCAAGACCCCAAAGCCTGAAGTAAGGGTGGTTGGAACACTGAGCACGCCAAGCAGTAGCAGAGCAAATCCAGAATCTGTGAAGCTTCAACCCCACCCAAACCTATAACTAAAGAATAAGAAGCCTCAGAAACCCTGACCGATCCAACAAAACTGTTAAACAACAAACGTCAGACCCACAACCATACTCTAAACTCTAAACCCGATTGCGTGGGTCAAACTTGGCACCCCTAAGCCCGAGAATCCTAATCTTCAAACCCCCTGATCCTACCCTAAACCCTAAA
>CAJNDV010033387.1:15542-35300 GCA_905221635.1 Symbiodinium sp. CCMP2456 | reverse complement strand
TTTAGGGGGTTTAGGATTTTGGGGTTTAGGGGTCAGGGCTTAGGGAAAGCAACCCTTACAAACCCTGAGCCGGTATGTCTTTTGAATTTACTCTGAGGAATAACGCACAATAAAGTGGCCTGAACAATTACCTATACTACTTTCTTTTTGGGGGGTCCTTATATTATTGCAGTATACTATACCCAAAACCCTAATCGAATTATTAAAGCCCCTACACAAAGGCCCGCAGCAAAAAGGCCTCACGACCTCAACCCTCCCAGACCCTCAAACTCCAGCCCTACTTCAAAAAAAGCCCTAAACCCCAAAGCCCAAACAATCACCTATCAGTAACTAAACCTAAACCCTAAAACCCTAAACCCCAAACCCGAAACCCTATAACACCCCCAAAAACAGTGTTCTGTCGGGTTTCACGAAGCTTGCTGCGGCTGCGTTCAGCGAACAGGTTTCTGAGACGTCGAAGTCGGGTTGGAAGGAGCCTGAAGTAGTCCTGGGAAGCAGTAGCTAAGACATACATAACTAAACAAATAAACAAACAAATAAATACATATATATATATAGAGAGAGATATATGTTTGTTGATACTTACAAGAATACAATAACAATATAATACAATACAAATGTGCATAAGATAAGATAGTTACCTCGTAAGTATCCGTGCCATAACGATCCGAAGGCCTTCCTCGATACGTCAACACCGTTCCCTTCTGGGGTTGCCGTGCTTGCTTACTGGAGGAGCCTAACCAGAAATAGGTCTTCGAACACCGGTACTGCACTGCAAGGGCCTGAGAAAGGCCTATGGCTCAAATGCAATCACCAAACCCCTAAAAGTGCAAAACCCTAAACCCTAAACCCTAAACCCTAAACCCTAAACCCTAAACCCTAAACCCAAAACCCTGAGACAATAACACCAAACACCTCAAGCAAGGATCCCCACACTAAGGCATTCTCGAACCATAAACTCCCCGCAAGACCCATACTCCAACCATAGCCTATATGGGAAGTCCTCTAAACTGGGGTCCCTTTCATAAGGGTGCTGCACTATTTTGGGGACCTAAAGCGGGACCCCTATTTGGAGAACTACCTCATTATATGCAGTCACGGCGACGGTGCCGAAGCCGTGAACAGACCCAACGACCCAAAAAATCCCCCAGATCTCCTTACTAAAATAGAAGGGGCTTCCATGCAGAACCTCAAGACTTCGTTTTTGTTCCTAAGTTCTACACCTTAAACCCTAAGTTCTAAACCCTGAGCCGCCCATCTTACTATGGTGTAACGGATGTCCATGAACTGTCGGCTTTCTGGGAGCCCTGCTAAAGCCACTGTAAAGCGTATGACACGTAGAATAACGGGATTTAGGAGGGTCTACCTGGGGATCCAAAAACCTACCGTTTTATTGGTTCTACCATGCAATCAAGGGCTCATAACCTACTATTTTGTAGGATTTGGGGGTCACAGGTAGGGCTTAAGGTAATGATAAAACACAGCCAAACTCCCGAAGCTCTCAACAACCCGGAACCCCTTCTAAGGCCCGTAAGTTCACTCTGACAGTGCCCCGAGCCTGGGACAGGGACAGTGGCATGGAAGCGGACACGCCGCGCCATGGAAAAATGGACGTCTTTCTTGGGGGGTCCCGAGTTTTGTTGAAGGTGTGACAGGCTTTTTCAGGCTTCCGGTGCTGTAAGGCTAAGGGTTTGGGGTGTAGGATTTCAGGTTGAGGCTTGCAGGTTTGCGGAATTTCTGCTGAGTTTGATACGATTTGTGGTTCAGTTTCTGCACGAGCATAGCCCCTCAGTCCTTACAAGCCAAAGCTTCTCAGAGACAAAAGCAACCCTAATCCCTAACCCTAAACCCTAAACACTCAAAAGTAACCCTAATCCCTAACCCTAAATCCTGAACCCTAAACCCTCAAAAGTGACCCTAAACCCTAATCCCTAAAGCGTGCCAGGCTACGGAGCAACCAGCAACTGCACTGGTAGATGGGAGCCCAAACGGCTACATGTCACCACTGGCAAGGCCATCCTTGCTGAAGCTTGCAATATTTGGGGGTTTTCGAAAATAGGGGACCCTAATATAGTACCCTAATTAATAGGATTCTTATTATAAGGACCCCCCAAAATAAGGTACCCCTAATTTTCTGAAACTCCCATTTACCTGGGCAGGGCTCAGGGCTTTTATAGGGAACTGTCAGACAGGCAACTGAGACTATGTCAATAATGCGAGTACTTGTCCTTTACGGAAGGTTATATTATAGGTTTTCACAGACAGGATTTAGGATGGTTGAGGGTTTAGGCTTACTTGGGCCCTTCGGTTCCGGCTTCTTCTGGGATTTTGCTTTTTAGGAGGTTTACGTCCGTTTAAACAGTAGAGAATGTGAATAGTTCGCAGCGGCTTCAGGGCTGTCGGACCGTGACAAGCAAAATCGTGCACAGCATACTCCTAGGCCTGACCAGGATCTTCGCCATGTTACAAACACTCAGTAAAGCAGCACGAGGCGTCTCGTCTTGAGCAGATGATGCAACTCTGAGTTGCCGCATCCGGCGTAGTCTTGCAATTTCGTGTAAGAGTTGCATAATGCATGCACATGGATGCCAGTGCCTGGATGGCATGGATGTATATACGCATATGTGTATAAACAAATCAAAGTATTATGAATATACAGCTATGTGTATATATATATATATAGTATACACACACGTGGGTACATACATATATATATATATACACACAAACACACGCACATACACATGAATGTACATCTGCGCATCCACACCTACATGAATTACGCGTTCATGCATGTGAAATTGCTGTAGGAAATGCATTTGCATGTCCACCTACCTTCTTCTCCCTCCCACTCTCTCTCTCTCTCTCGCGCTCTCTCTCCCTCCCTCCCGCTCTCTGTCTCTCTGTCTCTCTGTCTGTCTGTCTCTGTCTCTCTCCCTCCCTCTCTCTTTCTTTCTCTCTCTCTGTCTCTCTCTCTCTCTCTCTCTCGAAATCCGAAGCCCGAAACCCCACATCGTATCTCTCCATGTCGGAAGACCACTCTTCCTGACCTCATCGGCTTTCGGCCGCACCCCGCCGCAGCCGCCCCGGCTGCAACGGCTGCCGCCGCTGGAGGGGCCACCCAGCGGTGGCTCCAGAGCAATGGAGACCTGAGCTCTACTTATAGTCTCCATTGTAGTTCCTTTTTGGGTTTAACCAATTTTGTATTAAGGATCCTAAACTTAGGGGTTTAGGGTTTAGGGGTTTAGGGTTTTGGGATTTGGGTTTAGGGGTTTAGGGTTTAAAAAGGGGTTTGGGGTTTCGGGTTTCGGGCCTGCGGGTTTAGGGTAGTAGTAGGGCTGTTAAAGCTAAAGATGATGGCTCTGGAATAAATCAAGCAGCAACACAGCAGAATCCTGAACAAACACATACGTGCATGTATGCAATAGGCTGGTAAGCAGGTGATGTGGTGCGGTGAAGCGACATGGTGCGACTGGAGGACGAAGCCCTGTGTTGTCATGGCTGAAGGCTGGTTCTGTCAATCACCTGAACCCTAAATTCGGAAAGTACCCCTACGGATCTGTGAAAGGAACCCTTCAAAAAAACCTTGCAACCTAAACCCTCAACCCATATGAGCCCTTAAAAGCCCATAAAAACCCGCATACACCCTAAACCGTACACCCCAAACCCTCATCAACCCTAAACCCCACATGATCCGAGGTAAACACCGGCTCGTCCTGGATCGTCCCAGAAGCAAAGGCCGAACTGGTCGGGTGCCTCAGGATCCACTCAGAGGGTTTCGGGCTAAAGGTTCCTGGCACAGGGTTTAGGGTTTAGGGTTTAGGGTTTAGGGTTTAGGGTTCCCCCAAGGCATCAGGGTAAATGCTTTAGGGGTTTCGGAATTTGAGGGTTTGGGCTTGGGGGTTTGGGGTTTGGGGTTAGAAAGGTTTCGGGTTGAGGTACAAGGATTCGTATGAAAGGGTTTCATAGCATGGGATACATGATTCAGTCCCTATAAGGGGTTTGGGGTTCGAACTTGAGATTCGAGGTTTCAGGGAAAGGAACAGAAGGAGAGAGAGGGAGAGAGAGAGAGAGACAGAGAGTGAGGGCGGCCATGAACCATCCCTGCTCACAAGCTCAAAACAAGAGCCCCTGAAAGCCTCGAGGTAGCAGTACGCTGACCGGGCATTTTGCGCTTCTAGGAGCCTGGCCGGAGTGCTGAACACCAAACGCAGTGAGTGCCATTGCACTCAACACGGCAGAAAGCTAGCTCACGGCAGCGCGCGGAGAGAAGGTCTTCAGTATTTTTTTTGGAGATCGAGTTCTGCTTTGCTAGCTTAGGTTCTAGGGTTTTGGGAATTAAGGTGTCTGCTTAACTAAGGATTAGGGCAAGTGTACGGCTTGTGCTAAGGAGTTTTGGGTAGTGCTGTTCCGCGTTGTGGCCTTTCAAAGCACGTGCTTCTAAACCAATAGGGCTTCATGCTTGTGGTGCTTTTGGCTTGAGATTGCCGCTGCCTGTGGGGCCAGATCGCCATCGATGCCAGTTCTTCTCCAACTCTCTTCGGACCCCAGGCCATAGATCCTAACTGCCAAGTCACAAGCCAGCAGAGAAAACGAGAGCCCACGAAGAATAGTCTTTGACCCCCCAAAACCCCTAAACCCTAAAACCTGAATCCTGAACCCTTCAATCCTAAACCCTAACTATTGGAGCCCTAGGTTGCCTTCATGTTTGCAGTGTGCTTTCTGTTTTCGTTCACGTGAGTTTGTTAGGGCTTAGGGTTTAGGGTTTGTCTGATGGGGAAGGCTCTGGAAATTGAGGTCCCTGAACCCCAAACCCTGCACCCTTGCTGGGGCGAAGGGGTGAGAGCTTCCAGAGTCTACTTTCCGGTCCACTCTAAAGAGGGTGTTTGGGGTGGGGCGTTTCAGGTTTAGGGCCAGCTTGTCCGTCTGGGCTTATGGTTTGCCGCTTTGGCCCTTCTAAAACCGCTCAAGGACCTAAACCCTAAACCCTAAACCCCCGCCCATGAAAAGCAAGTGGTCTTACAAACCCCTTCTAAAACCTTCGTATCCCTGTAAACTCTACACGACCCACATTGAATCCCAAGTAAAGCCCTAAACCTAAACCCAAAGTCCTAGTTCCTAAACCCTAGATCCTAAATCCTAAACCCTAAATCCTACACCCTAAATCCTAAAGCCTAAACCCTAAATCCTAAACTCTAACCTCCTAGCATCTGAGTCGCTAGAGTGGGGCTCCCAATTTTCGGGGCCCAGGAGTCGAAACTCTCAGGGGCCCAGAAGGATCCGACCAGCGGCCTCTAGGGCCAGCTATAGAGGCCGCAGGCCGTTTTAATAGGATTAGAGTTTAGGGTTTAGGGTTTAGGGTTTAGGATTTAGGATTTAGGGTTTAGGGTTTTGGGGTTTAGGGTTTAGGGGGGGGGTGCCTACCCTAAACCCTGAAGCCTAAACCCTAAGCCCTAAGCCCTATTATTATCCACTGTAGTTCCTTTCTTGGTTTCACCAACTTTGTATTATTAAGGACCCTAAAATGGTATCCCCAAAAAGGAACAGCAATGGAGACTCCATATAGGTCTTATACCCCACATGGTGAGGGAACTACACGCCGAGATGAGCCATTACTGCTCGCAGTTGGGGGTATCCTGCCGCAGTGGGGAAATGATTCCACATGACACCAAAAATTCTGTAAGCCTCAAACCCGAAAGCGTCCACATCCTTTTTGGATCGGGCTAACCCTGGCTTTAGGCCGTGGTTGTTCGATTCAGAACTTAGGGCTTCGCGCTTAGGGCTCTCGTTGGGTCTGAGACTTTAGGGTTGAGCGTGTCACGCCATGAACCCCCAGGCCTAAACCCTCAACCCAGACCCTGAGCCCTATAGGGTTTAGGGTTTAGGGTTACCTTAAACCTAAACCCTGAGCCCTATAGGGTTTAGGGTTTAGGGTTATTAAACCTAAACCCTGAGCCCTGCATGCCTGATTTTTCGCGTGGGTTGGTGCGTCTCGTCACAACAAACGGCGAGACTCCGCATGAAGATTGCTGGGTAGGAGAGTACATCCGAAAGACGCGGAGCGACTAATGTGGGGGCCTTAATAAATAGAACAGGGCTCCGTTTTGAGAGGATTACCAAAAAAGGGTTGGGCTAAAGGGTTCAATGGGGTTTACAGGGTTTCAAGAGCCGGGCTCTTTAAGGACTTACATCAGGAAATCATAGGGAACCTTAAAAAAGGAAGGTTCCTAGATTTTAGCCTAGGGCCTAGGTGAGCTCCTCCTAGCAAGGACGGATGCCTTTCCCACCTGTGAGCGGTGAAGATTCGAAGTCGCCCGGCTGCAGCAAAAAATTGGCAAAACGAGGCGTCTTAAAACGGTTTAGGGTTTAGGGCTATATGTTTAGGTTGGTTGGTTGGTTTAGGGTTTAGGGTTTAGGGTTTAGGGTTTGGGGCTATGGGTTCAGGGCTTAGGGCTTTGAGGGCTTTTAGGGCTTATAGGGTTTAGGGCTATGGGTTTAGGGCTTTAGGGCCTAGGGCTTTTAGGGTTTCGGGCGACGGATCCCCCCCAGAAAGGGTTTTGGGGTGGGGTTTGGGGGAACCTGAGATAACCAAATCGCCTCTACTTCAGGGCCTCTATGGTAAGGAACTTAATGTAGGGGCCTTAACATTATACTAGAATCATAATGAGGAACCCCCACAATACTGTTGGTAACTATTTAGGCTTCTACACTACTGCTTAAGACCGAGAAAGGCTCCTAGATCCCCTCCTTTCTGGAGCTCCCAAATCTTAAAGTCTTAAACCCTGAACCCTAAATCACAACCTGAAGCCGAAAAAACACACTTTTTAGGGTTCCTTAGAATGGTTTCTATATATAAAGTTCCTTAGAAAGGTAGGTCTTTTGAGCCACAGGTAAACCCTACACCCTAAAGTGTGCGCAAATTGTAAGCTTTCATCTCTAATACAGTACTACGCCTCAAAGTCCGAAGCTGTGTAGCCTCGGCCAAGGTGCCGTTTAAGGGCTCCTGTTGAGGCTCGTATAACGGACCCTTTAAAGGGCTCCTTGACATGTTTTGTAAGGGTACTGTTCAGAGTACTTTAAGGAGTTTAGGGTTTTGGGGCACCCTAAACCCTAAACCCTAAACCCAAACCCTAAACCCTAAACCCTAAACCCTAAACCCTAAACCCTAAACCCTAAACCCGAACCATCCTAGCTACACGCTGGCATTCAAAATACAAGTTCCTGGAAGATAGGAGCCGAACTCACAGCTTAGGGTTTAGGGTTTAGGGTTTAGGGTTTAGGGCAGGTGCATGGAGGATCATGGGGATTTAGTCACTTAGAAACTAGCGCTAAAAGTACACTTGGGTTTTCAGTAGATCGCGAGCACCCTAAATGTCTACAATACCCGTTAAGTCCATTAAAGATGCTATATATATATAAATAAATAAATATATATATATATATATGTGATATATGTTATATGTACGCACACATCTCTCTCTCTCTATATATATATATATATCATATATCTATATACATTAATGTAAGTGTATAAATGTGTGTATATGCATCTATATATATATATATATGTATATGTATGTATACATACAAGCACATATAGATACAGCCATGTGTGTGTGTGTACATATATGTGCATACATAAATATAAATATAAATATAAATATATATATATATATATATGCGGTCTTCATGAATCGCATAGGGATTCGGGTAGGGGCTACGACAATGATGGAGGAACTTCATCGGCAACTGTCTTCGAAGTATTGATACCCCTATAACCATGTGCTGCCATTGTTTCTAATCATTCCGACCCCTATGATAATCCCTAAACCCTAAACCCCTAAACCCAAAAACCCTTAACCCCAAAAATGCTAGTACGCTGCAGGCTTTTCGGGAGAGGGCCTTCGCGCCTTGGCGGCGGTAAAAGCGGAAGAACTAGGTAAAACTAGGGTTAAACAGAACACGCTGGGAGGAATGTCTACATTAAGATCCTTTTCCATCGCTTGGTGCGAACTTCGACTTCAAGACTTTGTAACCGAAACCATTTAAGCAGCGCCTGATAAAACCCAAGCCCTAAATCCCTAAACTAAACCCTGAACCCTGAACACAATTTCGACCACTTTGCTTTGCAGTTTCAGGCAACCTCGTAGATGTCCCAGGGCCGGCATGAGCCAAAAATTGTGGGGAAAAATTCGCAGCTTTGCTGCGGAGTTCTCTGCATAACCTTCGGACTGTCTTGCAAACATCCAAAGAGGGGGCTTCACTAATGAACTAGAGATGGATTCGAAGCATATTGTAGTACAGCTATACTGGAGCGCTCAACAAGATGCACTATACCCAGACCTCGAATCATAGTACTTTGGGGAGCCAGCCCAGAAAATGTACTAAGTTTGGGGCCTAGATACAAATCTGAGGGCTCCATGCGTGGGGTTTCGGTGCTTGTTGAGGTTCTGCCAACTTCCAATTTGAGAACCAAAAAATCACCACAAAAAGAAGCAATACACCACCATTCAAAACCCCCCTGCCGTGGAACCACTAAAGACTTCTCCTTATCAAACATTCTTTGAACCCCAAACCCAAAACCCTGAACCCTAAACTCTGAACCCTGAACCCTCAAACCCAAGCCCTGAACCCTAAACCCTGAATCCTAAAGGGGTTTAGGGTTTAGGGTTGAAATTAGGAATTTTTAACCCAACTGTAGAGCATCGTGCGACATGGTAAAGATGGTAAACAGGCTTGCCCACGACTTGCCCTCATTGGTTACTACCCCTAACCCTAAACCCTAAACACTAAACCCCATTGCCACCCTACTTCCAACACCCTTTACTACATAAGCTCTCAACCAAAAACCCTGCATCCGCTAAACTCCCCAAACTCAAAACCCTTGCGTCCACAAACGCTAAACATCTCATGCTCCCCAAATCCCGAAACTCGAAGAACAAACACCGAGTGTGCGCATCCAAACTTGCCTTAACTTGTAGTAACAAGGGCCTCTAGTACGTGGAAATTAATAATCTGAGGGAGGGTTGTGGGGTATATCATGGCAAGCATATGTAATTGTGATTAACTATACAGGGATTATAAGGGGATATGGCTAGTCCTGCATTAGTCTTCCAAACCATGCAGTTTGAAGGAACCTTCCTTCAGCCTTCCTTCAGTTTCAAGGAACCTTCCTTCAGCCTTCCTTCAGCCCTATACCCCACGAACCTGTCTCCTGAACCAAAATTCCCTGAACACGAAACCTTAAACCCCTAAACCCCTAGGCCCTAAACCCTGAACCCCTGAACCCTAAACCCCTAAAACCTTCGAAGCCCACCCTCGATCCTCGAAGCCCCCAGAAAGACCTCCTAGCCTTCGCTCAGAAAGGCAGCTTGAGGTTCGACCTTGGGTATCGTCTGAGGGTCAAGGGTCTTAAGGGGCTTTTAGGGCTTGTAGGGTTCAGGGTTTAGGGCTGTTAAGGGTTTTTGAGGGTTTAGAATGTTTAGGGGTTTTAGGGGTTAGGGTTTCGGGGTTTTGGGGGTTTAGGGTTGAGTCGTTCGGGTTTTGGGGCTTTGGGGTTTTAGGGTTTGGGGGTTAGGGTTTTGGGGCTTAGAATGTAGGGATCCTTGTTCTGAAGTTTTTCTTCTTCGAGTGATATCTGACAATTCTTTGGTAAATGCGTGGGCTTCTGTTGCTGGGGGAGGGGTCGTGGTTTCCCGGTCCGGCGGCAGGGCTTTCGGGTTTAGTGCTCCGAGCCTTCCGCACTTGAGAGCAGGAACACGGTTTTTGACTTTAGGGTTTAGGGTTAAATTTGAAGGCTTTTCCAAGGTTGCGTGGGAATTTGGGTGCTTCGGGATTCCCTAAAGCCTGGCAGGCTCAGGCAACCCCAAACCCGAAACTCCTGAAGTAGCCCTGGAAATCACCCTAAACCCTAAACCCTAAACCCTAAACCCTAAACCCTAAACCGTGCTTACTCTCTGGTGAAGTGCTTCGTCAGCATTTTGTGCTCTGAGTCGGTCAAAAAACCCTTCAATGCATGGGGTTTAGGGTTTAGGGTTTAGGGTTTAGGGTTTAGGGTTTAGGGTGCATGGCTTAGGGTTTAGAGTCTAGGGTTCAGGGAAAACCCTCAAAGCTCAGGGGGAGCGCAGGCAGGTTGACAACAGAAGGCTCAAGAGACTTAAGTGGAGAGTTGTCCCACTTGGGCCTGGATCCTCGAAGTCGTAGGAAACGTGTCTTATTGCTGAAGATGCATACAGCGTCTTTGCCAGGGTTTGCAGGTGCCCGCAGAGTTTTAGGGTTTAGGGTTGAGGTAGCTATATATAAATGTGACTCGAAGTACCTGCGTGGTTTTAATTATCTGGCTGGCACTCGCTACCTCCTAACCCCTGATTTGACTCTGAACCTGAGGTTACCCTCCTTCTGAACCCTCATGCACTCTTTACGGAAGCCTGGTACAGCTCAGCTAGATCTGCTTTGAAGCCCAGCGACTTATAAACGCATGTATGACAACCTCAGGGTGTAGAAGCTAGGGGTCTATGCAGCCTCGGGTGAAACGCAACTCTGTCAAGCCTCGTGCATGTTGGTGATTTAAACCCGAAGCCCTGAACCCGAAATCCGACCGAAACGTCCACGGTTCGAAGCCAATCAATCCCCAAGGGTCCATGTGCCCAAATAGTATGTACTTGGGCCGCAAAGTACCTATCTAGCGACTTCAAGGCCAATGTATACTATGTGGGTACTTTGCCCCCTTGGGAATACCGACCTGGTCAATATTTGAGGGTTCTGGGCCTAGGGAAAAGATACACCGTGCCTCAAACAATCAAGGCCTACGTTCTGGAGGGCGTTCAATCAACAAATGTACAAAAGGGTGCTATAAGGAAACTAATAAAGAACACCCTCAACTCGACTTCATGACCCACGAGCTAGGCCGGACCCGACATCCAAAACTGTGGCCGCAGGCTTCAAAGATTCTTTCACCTGGCACAGAAGGGGTTCAGGGTTAGGGGTTTAGAATTCCGGGTCCTAGGTTTAGGGTTTCGAGTTTACGGTTTAGAGGCTACGGGCGCGAGGCGATCCGATGATAGGGTACATAAAAGAGGGCCTTAATAATTAGAATAGGGTTTTGGGGCCCATTCTACTATAATTATAATAAGGAACCACCAAAATTGTATTGGTAAGTATTCAAGCCACTATGGCACATAATTCCAAAGATGCCTACCGTGTTGTAGCTGAAGGATCCCACGGGTACAGCTAGTTTCTTCTTCCGGGTTCCGGGGACTAGTCTGCTAATGTAGGGGCCTTAATAATTTGGAATAGGGTTTGGGGGATTCCTTTTATAATGTATAGTACAATATACCCCTGAACCCCATTCTAATTATGAGTGCCCCTAAACCCTAACCCCTTATAGTAGCCCTTATAGAACCCTTTAAAGGAGCCCTGTACAGGAACCCTATTCCAACTTTTTCGGGCCTTATATTAGCTGTGCAGGATTGCGAGGTCCCCACGAGGCCACACTGCTTGAATCCCAAGCTCAAGATCGCGATGAGTAGGGTTTTTAGGGTTTAGGGTTTAGGATTTAGGGTCTAGGGTTTGGTGTTTTCAATCTCATTTTGAAGCCTAACCCAAAAAGGGTCCTAAGCTGCATATATTACGGCGGATAGGGATACTTACCCAAACCCATGTTACCATATGGGTAGTTTAAAAGGGACCCTAATCTAGAGAACTACCCATACAAAGGTACTTAGGACCCCCTTGGGTAAGGGATCAGGGAAGAAAGATTTAGGACAGGGGCCTAAACTGCCACAATGTTAGTGGCCGCCGACACGAGCCGTAGCGAACATTATAACCACAGAACAGTTGCACCAGCTGGCATCCAGTATTTCGTTGCGGCACGTCTAGGATATCCGAACGGGCGAACAAAGTAACCAGACAGCCAAAAAGGACCAACATCAAAGCAGTCGCCGAGAACTGCTACTTATGATGTTATTGTTTGCAACACAAAACACTGAAACCCTGTAGATCCCCTCGATCTCTGGAAGTAGTGAGTCTCCTGAATGTCCAAACAAAGAACCCTTAGATGACCCCTCGAAGGAACCGTCTATACCCCAAACTCTAAACCTTAAACCCCTAAAGCCACAAACCCCAAACCCCTAAAGCCCGAAAAACCTTCTAGCACCCATGACCCTACAAATCTAAACCCCAAAGCCCTGAACCCTGAAGCCTAAAACCCTGAACCCTGAACCCTAAATACAAACCTCAACCCCAAAACCCTGAACCCTAAATACAAACCTCAACCTTAAAACCCTGAACCCTAAACCCTAAAGCCTAAATACAAACCTAAACCCCAAAAACATGATCCCTAAACCCTAAATACAAACCTAAACCCTAAAACCCTGAACCCTAAACGCTAAATACAAACCTAAACCTTATAACCCTGAACCCCTAAAGCCTAAATACAAACCTAAACCCCAAAACCCTGAACCCTAAACCCTATACCCTAAAACCCTGAACCCCTAAATGGAGCCTCCTCCACCGTTTTCGCGGCTCGCTCAGATGCAGCCTGTCCCGAAACTCCAACGCGGCTGCACTAAGGAGCTTTTGGGTTTAGGGCTTAAGGTGGTTAGGGGTTTAGGGTTTTAGGGGTTTAGGGGGTTAGGGGTTTAGGGTTTAGGGCTTTAGGGGTTTAGGGATTAGGGTTTAATGTAGAGGCCTTGAAAATTGGAATAGGGTTTTGGGGCCCAATATACTGTAACT
Organism: Symbiodinium sp. CCMP2456; assembly: GCA_905221635.1. Taxonomy (NCBI): domain Eukaryota; class Dinophyceae; order Suessiales; family Symbiodiniaceae; genus Symbiodinium; species Symbiodinium sp. CCMP2456. Next base: position 22,568 of record CAJNDV010033387.1, on the reverse strand, counting down.
ATGATAAGGAACCCCCAAAATAATATAGGTAATTATTTAGGCCTAAGCCCTGAACCCTAAACCTAAGTTCGCAACACATAACGCGGGCCGTGAGGCAGTGGCCGGACAGAAAGTCTAGCATCCCTTCAGGATTTGGATCTCCGTTTTCAAGACCCCCTGCTATGCTTTGCGAAACCAAAAACCTGTACCGGGAAGTATGGGACTGTCTCCGTTGACTGGAAGGCAAACACCGGATGTCTTCGCATCGCCCAAAGTATTCCTGAATCTACGAGTCCAAGTCCAAGTACCTCGTACCCAAACATGACGGTATGCTCCCCTGAATCTAAACTCAAATTTACAAGTATCCTCACCCGAAAAACCTACTGTAATTCGAGGAACACACAATAATACCTAAAGCCCAGCACAAAACAAAACAAACAAAACGGAACCCTGAACCGAACACAGAAGATTGAATAAGCACACCCCCAACAAAAAAACAAACGGAAGCCCTCAGAAACCTAAACCGTAAAAAACTGAAACAACATGATCTATAGGGTTTAGGGTTTAGGGTTTAGGGTTCGCAACCCTAAACGCCCTGCACCTCGAAAGCCAAAGCCCCGGAAAGTTTGACGCCCCGATCGAAGGACAAGTTAGAGAGCCCTACAGAAGTTTGGGGCTCCTCAAAAAAGTATAGTATAACAGAGTTTAGGGTTTAGGACCCCGAAACCCTATTCTGATTTTTAAAGGTTTATACAGTAAGTTAGACAGCCCCAAGCAGGTCCATGGAGCTCTTGTAAGGGAGCTCGCCGGTGACCTTGGCAGAGGTGGAGCCGTGATTCTTCTTTCTCATTGTCGCCATCATCTTCTTCCTCCTAGATATACCGATAAACTAAGCTTTACTATGATAACGATATCATTGTTCAGCAGTCGTATTGCTTATTGATGACATTACAACCATTCTTCTCATCATCGTTGGTATATGTATAGTTACGGCTGTTATAGATATAGTAACTATAGATGACTATAGTGGCTGATGTCGGGCCCCAAAATAGCAACCCTGCCCTGGCACCTTTGAAGTGAACGGTTTAGGGCCTATCGTTTTAGGGTTTAGGGGTTTGGGCGTTTAAGGGTCTAGGGTTTAGGGTCTAGAGTGTAAGGTTTATAGGGGTTACGATGGTTAGGGTTGCGGGTTTAGGGCTTCAAGCTTAAAATCCAACCCTAAATCCTGAACTCCCTGAACGCCCTAAACCCCCAAGCAACACGGCACGCACTGAGCTTCCCCGTTTCCTACCTGACACCCGAGAAGCCCAGCGAGTTGGCCTAATACAACAAAGCCTAAGCCCTAAACTCTAAACTCTAAGCCCTAACAACCCTAACACCCGAACGCCCCAAACGCCCTACACCCTAAAACCCGAAGACACTCTGAACCCCAAAATGCCGCACACCCTAAATCCTAAACCCTATACCCTAAAAACCCTAAAAACCCTAAAAACCCTAAAACCCGAAACCTGGGCAGGCTTGAGGAGAGCTCCCCTCAACCCCAAACCCAAAACCCCAACAACCCTAACCTAGGGGCCTTAATGATTAGAATAGGGTTCTGGGGCTCCTTACTTAAAAGGGTTCGTTAAAGGGTTCTATAAGGGTTTTACTATGCGGGTTTAGGGTTTAAGGGCCTTAATAAATAGAATAGGGTTTTGGGGCACATTCTACTATAATTATAATTAGGAACCCCAAAGTAGTGTTGGTAATTATTTAGATATATTACACCCTAAAGCAGGCTTGAGGAGAGTTCCCTTTGTCATGAGCAGGGTGAATCCGGTCTGAGATCGAAACGAAGTCCTAGGTACGGGGTTTAGGGGTTTGAAGGCTTAGGGTTTAGGGTTTAACTGGTTTAGGGGTTTAAAGGTTTAGTGGTTTAGGGTACTCTTGAAATTCCCAGGATGCCACTATGCAGAATATTTGGGCCATGCCTCAGTGATAGAATAGGTCTCCGGGGTGCTCCTATATCAGAATTGATTCAAGGAACTCGAAGGAACAGTATTACTAGTGATTTTTCACCCCCTACATGGATACGAAACCTAAACCCCAAACCCTTAAAGGACCGACATGCAACCCGAGGTCTGTGCAGTGGTGACTGGCAGAGCCTAGCCCCGGCTGAAGGAGTTCCGCCCCTCTTTCCCGGATTTAGTATGAGGTTGGGGTTTAGGGTTTAGGGTTTAACGGTTTAATTAGTATGATCCCTGTTGAGGAGGTCATGGCTCATGGCTGAAGGCTTCAACATTGAAACCAAAAAAAGTCGTAAAGGACACATCTGGAGAGCTGCGCCTCTCTAGGAATCTGGGAGCAACCTGGGTCCTGGGTGTAGCTGCCCTTTCAAACCATATCTCTTTAAACTCTGGACTCTGGACCCTAGTCTAGGGTGAAGGGTTTAGGGCTTAGGCTACAGGAGTAAACAAATCTAAATCCTAAGCCCTACAGCCTCGACCGTAAACAATCTCAACCGACTCGCCGCCGAAGGACCGGGTCTTTCTTCTGCTTTTGCATCTGCGTCTTCACCTGAAGATGCTGGAAGGCCCGACTGTATGGTCTTCGGCTTGAGGGTTCCCGGCCCTAAGCTGAGATCTCAGAGTTTACGATGTTAAGGTCTGACTCAGAGTTTACGATGTTAAGGTCTGGCCGTAAACCCAAAACCCGACCCGGTAACTGGTGCCGGAACTTCAGAGCGTGATCTAGAGAATAAGAACAACCCTGCAGTACCCGAAGCCGTAGTAGTGGTCAGCGATGTAATGGTACAATCCGGTGATGAGCAATTAAAACATTTACCTATGGCTGTTTTCTACTATTGTCTGTTTCACTAGTTCGTTGTTCTTATCAGCTAGTATTCACTAGAATTATGTGTCCATGACGATAAACTTTTGATTGTGTTCATAGCTCGCCTAAAAAATTACCTATATAATTTTTAGGGTTCCGTCTTATAATTAGACCATCAAGGAGCCCAACACCCCATTCTATTTATTAAGGCCCCTACATGACCTTCACCTGAACACAAACTTCGGACCGCTTCCAAAAACAGTGCAAGCTGTAAGATCCTAGAGGACTGCATCTCACTGCACTTTTCTGGAAAAGAGCAGATTCATTCAGATGTCCTTCCCTTCTTCGGGCACGTACTCTGTGAAGAGGGGCGTCGTGGACTTGACGTTCTAGGTTTGTAAGATGCGTGATGCGAGTGAACATCAGGGCAGTGCGGTAGCCCGTACAACTGCACACCTATGGCTTCCAGTCTCCCTCACTCGCCGCCAATTAGGGTTTAGACCTCCCTCGTAGCTGGGGAGTCTTTCCTTATGCGGGCTCTACTTTAGTTTTGCAAATCCAGTCTTGATTTGCGGCACGACCACGAGCCATGACCAACAAGCCCCCTGGCTCTGTAGTAGCCCACGGAGCCAGACTAAACCTCAAAAACTAAAGCCGCATTCAATGATCCTCAGCCTACACTACATCTAACACCCTCCCAGCTAGGAGTCCAAAACACACCCTATAACCCTGAAGGCTACGACGGCTGCGAGTCCAAAGCACACCATATAACCTTAAAGTGGCATTGCCGAGCAACGAAGTCGAAGGGCAAGGAGACCCCTAATTAAACCCTAAATCCTAAACCCCAAACCCTCTTGCCGAGCAGCGAAGTCGAAGGGCAAGGAGAAGAAGGAGGCGAAGAAGCCGGCAATGGCAGATGCACCGAAGACCTGCGGGGCGCCTGTGCGGGACTTTCCTTTAAAAGGGTTCCTTAGGGGTTTAGGGTTTAGGGTTTAGGGGTTTAGGGTTTAGGGTTCCTTAAAGGGTTCTATAAGGGCTACTATAAGGGTTTAGGGTTTCAGGGGCCTGTAGTCTCCATTGTAGTTCCTTGTTTTGGTTGAACCAGTTATATACTAAGGATGTTATAAGGTATCCCCCAAAAGGAACTACAGTAGCTCCGGGTCTATTCAGAAGGATGGCTTTACCCCTCGAAAAGCTTTAAAAACCAACTGTATCAAGCCGCGCAAGTCCGCAAGCGCAATGCAGGGCTTTGGGGTTTTGAACGGCATGTGCACCACGTGAATTGGAGTTCTCAAAGATTTGCAATTGGGTACTGTCTGAAGTGAGGGTCTTATTAAATTTACTAAAGGCCTGAGATTGTCTCAACATGTAAGTCGTATTCAATGATGAGGAGTGGGGGCAGTGTCAAAGGCTTGCGTTCGGCGGAAGCGCTGACTGAAGCTGCTACAAAGAAGCCTAAAGGGACTTAAACCCTAAACCCTAAACGCACAGACCATATCTATCATGTGTCGAAGGGCCTGGGCGCAAAGATCCGTGGCTAGAGACTAGGGTTTGGGGTTATATTGTACTATCTCCGTAGACAGGCTTCTATATTTAAAAGGTTGAACCCTCTCACGACCATGAATCTCGCGCCTGAGACTCCCATGTTGCCGAGCGCATCCTGCAGATGTTCGACTGTACTTTGGTAGGGCTTAGGGCTCCACTACAATAGGGCTTAGGGCTTAGGGTTTAGGGGTTTAGGGTTTAGGGCTTTAGGGGTCTAGGGGTTTAGGGGTTTAGGGTTTAGGGTTTAGGGTTTGGCACTGTAGTAGCCTGAACACTGTAGACATATTGGCTGCTTGACCCATGGAATGATTCTAACTTGTCAGGCCTCGATAAGAACTCCACCATGTAGTAATTGTTTCCTTGTTTCATCTGGGGCTTTCTCAACGGAGTAATCCTGTGAACTGGCTCGCACGCGTCTTGCAGGCTGCGATTCCGGAAGGAGTTATCTTAGAGGGTAACCCTATACCCAAAACCCTAAAGTCACACCCTAAACCCAAAACCCTAAAGTCACACCCCAAACCCTAAACCCCAAAATCACTTGAACTCTCCTCGCAACGCCTCGTAGCCGAAGCCCTTCCCGGTCAAAATCCTTCGGAGCTTGAGACCAAGACGTCAAAGCCAAAGCCCACAGTCAAAACTGAACGGTTTAGGGTTTGGGGTTTAGGGTTTAGTGTTGCCAACTCCTTCAAAACTCGTTCTTCTTCGTTGTTGACCTGATTGGTGACATCTATAGGCATCAGCCGCCGGCTATGGACTGCAGGTCTGCTTCTTCTTACATCCATTGTGAATCTTCTTTTAGGGTTTAGGGTTTAGGGTTTAGGGGTTTAGGGTTTAGGGGTTTAGGGGTCTAGGGGTCTAGGGGTCTAGGGGTTTAGGGTTTAGGGTTTAGGGGTTTAGGGTGTAGGGTAGGGGTTTAGGGTTTAGGGTTTAGGGTAAGGCCTAAATCGTCATATGATCGCTCCAATGTAGGGGCCTTAATAATTAGAATAGGGTTTTGGTGCCCATTATACTATAGTGATAACCCCAAACCCTAAAACCCTAAATCCTACGGTAAGCCTTAATTAACCCTAAACTCTCCTGTTTTAGGATATTTTAGAAAACTATCCATGTGATCCCACTAACCCACCCTAAACCCTAAACCCTAAACCCTAAACCCTAAACCCAGAGTCAGGGTTCACCCCCACCCCACCTTGGCGCTAGCGTTGAAGGCGAGCATGCCGAAGTTCCTGAGGGGGGTTTAGGGTTTAGGGTTTAAGGTTTAAGGTTTCTTGCGATGCACCGATGGCCTATTGTAGGGGCCTTAATAATTAGAAAAGGGTTCTGGGGCTCGTTGGAAGGGTTCGCTAGAGGGTTCTATAAGGGTTTTACTATAAACTGTGGGTTTTGGGGCTTACCTGAGACTCTAATACCTACAGTTTTATAGGTTCTACCTACTAATTACGGGGTAATGGCTGCTAAACTGTAGGTAATGTAAGAGCCTGAATAATGATAATAGGGTTTCGGGGCATATTATACTATAGTTGTAATAAGGAACCCCCAAAACAGTACAGGTATTTATTAAGGCCCCTATTAGGGTTTAGGGTTCAAGGTTTAGGGCTTAGGGATACCTATACCAAAGGGGTGTGTAAGGCTGCATGAGGGTGTAACGGCTCCATGAGGCTACCAGAAAGCCGTAGGGCAGAGTTTAGGGTAGGGGCCATGTGCCATTGTAGCATAAACTTTGACCTCAAAGTGACTATCGGAACGCGGTGGTAAACCAAAGAACACGGTAACCCCCACGCGATGCACGACTTTGGGTTCAGGCGTCTTTCCCTGCCCTTGCAGCCCTTTCCTGTGTGCCAAATTGTCAAGCACTGTACATACTGTGGCAGCTCTTCTTGTTGGTAATGTTGGAGGGTTCACATATGCCAGCTTGGATGAGCTGTGGTGGTAGAAGAAGTAGCAGCGGCAGCTTCAATCGTCCCCAAAGGCTGAACCATACCACGCCAATACCGAAATAACCTGTGCCTCAGGAGTACCACTATTCTCATGGTAGCTCTTACTAGGATCATGGCTGCTCTCACTTTCATTCTTGTTCTTGATCTGAGTATGAAGATGACGACTCTTATGACCAGGAACCCCAGACCCGGACCCGAATTCCCCAAGTTCCCGCCTCAAATCCCACCCCTTGCAGACCTAAACCCTATACCCTAAACCCTAAACACTAAACCCTAAACCCTAAACCCCTAAACCCTAAACACTAAACCCTAAACACTAAACCCTAAACACGAAACCCTAAACCCTAAACCCCTAAACCCCCGAAGCTCCTCCCTGCAAGAAAGTCGGTATCAGGCCGAGGGCCCAAGGTCTCGCGGTTTCGGGTTTAGGGTTTCGGTGTTTGGAGCCCTATACAGGTACAGACCACCCTAAACCCAAAGCCCTAAACCCCAAAACCGGATTACTAGGCCCGAAAACCTAGAGGCGCTAGACCTTAAACCCTGAACCCTGAACCCTAAACCCTAAAGGCTCTAATCCCTAACCCTAAAGGCTCTCAACAAGAAACCCTCACATCCTAATTGAATCCGGCCAAGGTGCAGCGCCATGGCACGAGTGGCCGTGGGCACAGCTCCAGCAAGAAGACCGCCAGGGCCTGAACACCAGGAACCCTCAAACAGAAAGCGCCTCTATGACATGCACATATATATATATATA
>CAJNDV010033386.1:105936-127863 GCA_905221635.1 Symbiodinium sp. CCMP2456 | reverse complement strand
CTACTGCTGCTAGTACTAGTACTAGTACTACTACTACTACTACTACTACTACTACTACTACCACGACGACTACCACCACTGCTGCTGGTACTACTACTGCTCCTACTCCTGCTCTTGCTTCTGCTTCTATACTACGACTGCCGGCACCGCCGCCACCACCACCGCCACCCCCCACTACCCACCACCCACCCACCACCACCGACCACCGACCGTCACCATGATTCTTGACCACCCATATGCTCTTGAGTATCTCCGCCATTTCCTCACCACCGTGGTGACCATCGTCATAAGGGTATCGGAGTCCAAGAGCAGGACCTCAGCCTGCGGGCCGAGCGGATCTGGGTTCGCGGAGGCCAAAGGGAGGTATAGAAGCAGGGGATCGTACTGGCAGATGCCTTGGTCTGTACAGTCTCTTAGTTTCTCATGGCCCATGAGCATGCAGCAAATAGAGTAAGCAGGCACGCACTCTCGATGCATCCTTTTCTGCGCAAAGCATGAAAAGTTTAGGGCTTTACAAGACGCTACGAAGTGTTCGGGAGTGTCAACGGAGACGTTCATTGGCCGTGCAGTCGCAAGATCTGGCCCCGACTTTGTGCGATGATCTTGATTTGTGTCTTGTTAGTCGATGTTGCCGATTGTTCGTTGGTGGTGTACCGTTGCTTTGCTGCCGTTGCTGCTGCTGTTGTTGCCATTGAGCTAGTTGTCGTCGTTGTTGGTGGTGGTGACCGTGGCAGTGGCACTTTGGTTCCGGCGACGGTGCTGCTCATGACTGATTACTGATTACCGTTACTGGTTTGCGGATCTGATAGCAGTAGTTGTTATTGCCGCCTGCCTTTGCGACGTGCTCAGGAGCCCTCATGGCAGAGCCCTCTGCAGAAGAGGAGTCAAACAGGACCAGGTGAGGAAGAGTTGGGTTTGGATTGGTGAGTTTGTTCGGGTATCACAATGTCAGTGCCTGCAGATCCAAGGCCTTGCAGAGAGGAGCCCAGAATCTGGCGGGCATGACTTCAAAAGCAGTTTTTTGGCAACGAGCTGTCGTAACTCCTCTTAAACTAACTACTCGCAGGTGCCTTCAAGTTAGTTGATCCTTCCACAACCTCTTGCAACACAGTCGGAGTGACGATCCAGGGGCTTTGGATTCAAATTTCTTCAAGGCTGCAGTGGGAATTCCAGAACTGTTTTCCTAGTGGTTCCCCAAAACGGTTCAGGCCAGGCCATGTTTCGGGGAATTCTTGGGCAACGTCGGCCACTCCGTATCACACTGACTAGTTACGGACCCCTCCTGTTCAATTATAGTCACTGGAGGAAAGCGCTTCCCCGTCCCCCTAACAGTAGTCCGGACAAGATAAATGCTGAGATGAGTTGGCTGTCGGTAAGTTTCAGAGCCGACAGGCTTGAACGGCAGTCAGCGAACTTCTCGATCGTCATGACTCCGGCCCGGATCATGAATCAGGCCAGTACCTACGAAGAATCTCTGTTTCTGCGATCATCACCTCATGTGTAGTCTCCGTCCCTTTCAATCTATACTTCTGCTTGGGTTTCGAGATATTTGAGCTAACGATGCAAACAAGGTCAAGCCGGGCACCCGAAAACCCAACCGAAGAAAGTGGTGCAAGAATGACAATTTGCGCGACTTTGTTCTGTCGCGTCTGGCAATCTTCGAGTTGTGGCAGCCGCTGCAGTCGCATCGCCCGCGGACCCGATATTGTGTGGTCCCCGCCTTGTCCACGCCTCCCCCGCGCTCTGAACGAGAACCTAGCCAGGGGGTTTTGCTGGAGAAAGTGGCATCACAAGAAGGAGGCGAATAAGTCTGTCTGCGAAATCTTCGATTTTGGAGCCAGGTCACATCAGTTCCTGTGGAAGTTCCGGGCAACTCGGCAGAGTAGCGTCTGGCCCTGCACACCGGGGCTCCGTGAGTCTAGACTGTAGACTCTTTGAATTGCTGCCTGGTGTAGCGTCGCCCACCACGTTAGACGAGATTCTGGCGGCTCGCGGGGCAGACGCATGTTTTTGCTCGTGTGCTGCCGAAGAAGTTGCCAGACTGTCGGATATTTGCTAAAGGCACTGTGCGGGTGAGAAGCTGTACACTCGGATCAGAAGCAACAGCTCTTCGTGGCAAAGCAACACATGAACTAACCCAAAATGCAAATTGTACAGAAGTCCAAGCCACTAGACAGAGGAGCTACCAAGAACAGCTGAGCAAACGCACAACACTGCCCTACTTGCTTTTGTATGTGGTTTGGGTTTCGGATTCGGATGTGACATGCTGCGCTGCCCGGGTGCTTGACGAAAGCCGAGACTGGCATCAATCCTGCAGGAATCCTACATCTGCCACGGATAGGTTTGGGATTGGTTGCAGCCATGTCTTTGCTGGCTGGAGCATGCTATGTTGCATGCTCAGCATGGTGCAGAAGCACAATCATCCGTGGTCAGTATAGCGAGATGACATATCAACGAGTGTGTGGTTTCCGCTACCTAGGAGCAGGCACCTTGTTGACGAAAGGAGCCTTCGCTCTAAACCCAAGACGATTTCGAAGCACAGTCTAGGCCCTGTTGCAGTCATCCTCACAGACCCACGCTCTGAACTCGATAAGGAGTGCCGCGCTTCGGGCTCACTGTGACTGACCGCTTTGCGATGGATACGCCTTGGGCTTCCGGTCACGGACGTGGCACGATGGCAGTTGGGTCTTTGTGGGCTTTATCAGACCCTGTGGCTGCTGGATTCGGCTGTCTTAACCGAACGACTCTGCATGGCACTGCACGATGGCTTGTACTAGCTACTTCTTGTATGCCGCAGTATGAAGTCTGAGGGCTGCTATGTGAAGCACTCAGCAATGGGGCTCAAGACCTTCGCCCCAGGAGGGTCAGGGTTCAACTTCAAGAGGCTTTTGTTCTGAGACCACTTCGGATCAATTTAGTGGGGCTGAGGGTTTCAAGTCTTATACCCTAAACCCTAAACCCCTCAACCCTAAACCCTTAGCCCGAAAGCCCTAAACGCAAACCCCGCTGCTGAGGCCTCCTTCTTCGCGGTAGCAGCTCTCGCCTTCCGCGGGCCTCGAAGCTGGAGACTCCTGCAACCCACGGCAGCCATGTGCTCGGGCCCGGAGTTGCTTGCGCCTCCAGCTCCATACCAGCCAAGATCGGCTGACGTACGGTTGTGTGGCGAGTATGACGGGCAAGTCCGTGCGCTACATGGTACATCTTGCTCCCAGAGGTAGCAACAGTCAGTCAGGCTAGATCTCTCGATATTCTCACATGCTTCTTAAGCCTAAGCAGCTAGTGCTTCTGCTAGCACTGTCATCATATCGGCCTCGTTGTCGTCTTTGTTGCGAATTCGTCCGGTCCTGTGATTATCCCTTGTTCCCATTCTAAACTATTAAGCAGTCTCGGTAGTGTGGCAATTGTTGTTTGTTTTGAGACATGTCGGAGTTCACAGGTCTCCTTTGAATCGAAGCTTCATCGGAGAAGCTGGCAGTAGAGGGTCTCGCGAAGTGGCATCAAGAGCATTCGAGATGTGCGACGCACTGGGTAGCTGAGGGTACAGCGATGTGTTCGAGAGAGAGGAAATTATGTCCTTTTCGGTAGCAGGTAACATATCTACGACCTCTCAGAGTATTGATTACCCGGACTGTTTTCACATCCTGCCAATGCCCTGTAACAGATGCAGGGGCACCTTGGTGCCCGGAGATTGAACAGATCTCCTGTGCCCAATGGAAGAAGAGAGAGGGAGAGAACAACGACAGGGCTGACATGGGCTGACTAGAGGGAAATGAAATTAGCAGGCTCTGCAACCCTAAACGATAAACCCTAAACCCGAAACCCTAAACCCGAAACCCTAAACCCGAAACCCGAAACCCTAAAACCCTAAAAGGGAGGACAATCGCTTTCGCCAGGTGCTCAGGCTTGTCTCTGCCATCGACGTGGTGGTCGGGGAGCACGTCCTGGTCATGGGGGGTGCTAGGGCACCTGTAGAGGAGCATGTGCGCGCCTCAGAGGATCGTGCCCATCCACGTCCTGAGGTGATCTGTGACAAGTCGAAATGGGGCAGTTTTAAAGACCCGACGACCAGAAACTAAGATACCACGACAGGAATAAACCAGTTATCCATTCAGCCGTTGCGAATGTTTGGTCAAGTGTGGTCGCAGGAGTTTTGCTTCTGTCGGCTGGTGTTTTCTTCTTGTCAGCACTGCTGCTTTCAAAAACCTGTCGGGTGCGCCCTCGTCTCGCAACAGGTCGTTTCGGCCTTGGAGGACGATGGGCGCATGGTTGTGTGCCTTGGTCACATAGCAGTTTGTGTGCAGGGCTTCATGGCTGGCCTATGCCGACTTTGCGATAGCAAGGAGCCCACGGATCGAACAAAGAGCCCACGGATCGACCTCGCTCCCGGATCCCTAAGATCGACACCTCAGGACTTCAGGAACTCTGTGAGACTTCTCCCTAAGGCTGCAGACCCCTCTTCTGGCTGACCGTGAGGGTGGCATGAGGTGCCTTGGTTTCAGGGGATACGATTGGTGTGGTGTTCCAGCTGTTCTCATGAGTGCAAGCGTAGGCAAGCATGCAAGTAGCAAGGAGTGCATGTCCCTGTATTTGCTTTGCATGTGGTTCTGCATGCGGCAAAGGCATGCTTGTTGTGAGGTACGGCTTATGATATAAATCCTGCACTGCCCACAATAAGGAAGACCATAATTCCCATAGTCTAGGGTCCTTAAGGTAATGCAGAATTTATATCATCAACAGTATGAACACATGAATGCATGCGTGCCGATCTTCGATCTGTGCAAGCATGTACATGTGAGTATCGGTGTGTGTGTGTGTGTCGGCAAGTGCGCTCACAATTCCTCCCTTTGCCGTCGTGGTGGCAGTGGCAGTGGCAGTAGTAGTCGTAGTAGTAGTAGTAGTCGTCGTCGTCGTCGTCGTCGTCTTTGTAGTAGTCGTTGTCGTCGTGCTGGTGGTAGTGGTGGTGGTGGTGGTGGTGGTGGTGGTGGTGGTGGTAGTGTACAGCTGGTAGCAGCACTATCGCGCCCGCTACGACGAGGACGGCTAAAGCTCGGTCACGGTGACGTTGGAAGCAGTAGCAGGTAGAAGTTGCGGCATCAAAAGCAGTACTAGTCGCAGGAGCCTGACTGGCGTTGAGCAGAATGAGATCCTCAACTTCGGAGAGGCCACAAGATCGCAAGACTGAGTCCATGCAATGTTCGGTGAAGTTTGATATAGGAAAGCATGCCAGAAAACTAGCCCATTCATGCAGACAGCGTAGATGACTTATTGAATTAACTGTACCTCTGCAGCAGTTTCCATGGCTTTTGCTTCAAGATTTCTCGGGAAGAAGGAGGTCCAGAACCCGGTTCACAAGCAAAGCTGATATGCATCCTCGTTTTGACAGCCTTCAAGCCAAACCTTCATGGGCAAGGTTGACTTGGCTGCGACCGTGGCAGCAGCCAGTTCTGGGGCTCACTTCTACGGCGACTGGGAGGAACATGGCGTAGTAAAGGTGCGTTCCAGCTTCCTCGGATCCTTTGAGAGCTGCTTTTCTGTTCAGCAGTGCTTGTGGCATGACACCGATGCTGCTGTTTGACTAGTTTGTATTTGTAAATGCCAATTCACCTTTAACTATGGCGTGGCTTCGATCAGGAGATCCTGAAAAACTGATTCAGTAGCAGGGCGCCGCGATTAAATTGATTTGAATGTCCGGCTGGCCATCTTTCTTTGCTGCATGTTGGCGTGGTGTTGTTTCCCCTCAGAGCCCTCCATGCCCTAAAACATAGTCATGACCCCCGTCCCCACCGCCGCCACCACCACCAGAGACAGCAGCACCGTCGCGGCCGCCGCCAGCAGCAGCAGTAGATCGGTACTGTACCAGCATGCCGAGGTGAAGATGCTCACGGTGCTCACATCAACTGCCTCCGATCAGGAGGAACCTGCGGCCCGGGTCCTGGGGCCCGGGGTGAGGCAAGGAGTGAATTTCGGTCTCAACTTGCTGAGGCTGGGTCCATGCATGTTTTAAACGGAAGTCGAGGAGCTCTACGCCTGCGGGTTTAGGGTTTAGGGTTTAGGGTGTGCAACGGTCTGCTTGCTATGCATGGAAGAAGCCCCCCTGACGGCCACCATCACCCATGATGCACCCAAAGCCGCGCCCGGCTGTTTTGTGGTAGCAGCATGCAGTACTACTGCTGTGTTGTATTGGATTGTGTTGTGTTGTATTGCATAGTATTTTACTGCACTCTCTTTGCTTGTAGGTGCAATGCTAGATAGCAGATGTAAGACATCCTGTCGAAGCCATTCGGGTTCCGCCCCTCTTTTCCTGAGGCCTTGAGAGCTTGACGTTTGGCGCTTGCGGCAGCGTGTCTCCAGGACCGGGGTGCTCAGAGACCGAGTGGATTAGGGTTTTGAATGTGGACTTTTCAATCGAAGCACTAAATTCGCTGAAACTTGCTGCGGGCAGCGTTTGCATGCGTAAGCTTGTGCTGTAGATTGGAGACATGGAACTCCAGCAACCTCACAGTAACTTCTTGCCGGCTGCTGGATGGTCTGCGGGGGGACGACGCTTCTGCCAGGCCTTGTCTAATATCCAAAATCAAAATCCCGCATATTGCGTCCTTCATTGGCTCGAGGAAGCGGTGGCGTGCCCTGCGCAAATCTCAAAGCTCTGTACAAGCCAGAACAAGCCTTCGCAGCTTGGGTGCAAGGGCTTCGGGCATTCTTTAACTTATTTTGTTGTTCCATTCTTGCCCTCCAATTATCTGAGTGTGTGGCACCGTTGCGGTGCCAGCACCTGCTGCTTGTGAGTACCACCGCTGAGGGTCCCTTGATGAGGTCCGGCACTCCTTGGTCCGCAGGCCAGCGGGGCCTGGCTTGATCCTCCAGGCACCTGGGGGCCATTTCTGTGGGTATCGTCTTGCTCTTGCGCGCCGTCTGTTGCACCAGAGGCGGGCCTGGAGGAGACGTCCCTTGTGGCACAGAACATCTTGGTGATCTCCTCTGTGGGCCCAGCCATCACGCTGACAACGAGGCTTCAGGGTCGCAGTGGTGCGCCGTTGTTTTGGCCCTTGCCGTTCGTGTGTTCGTCATCTTTGGATTCGCCGTCTTGGGCGTCGTTGTGCTGGCACTCGTTCTGATGCAACAAACGCGACAGCAGCGGCAGCAGCAGCTCGTGGTAGAGGTAGTGCCAGCGCTTAGTGACAGTGGAAGTGGTAGTGGTTGTGGCGGCAGCTGAGGGGCATTGGTAGTGGTGGTAGTCGTGGCCGTCGTCGTCGTCGTCGTCGTAGCATTAGTAGCACCAGGAGTAGGAGTAGGAGTGGGGGCGAGTAGGAGCAGAAGTAGTAGTAGTAGTAGTAGTCGTCGTCGTCGTAGTAGTAGTAGCAGCAGCAGCAGCTGTAGCAGTAGGGGTAATCGTCGTCGTCATCGTCGTCGTGGTTGGCGTTGCAGTAACAGTAGTCGTCGTCGTAGTGGGCGTCGCAGTCGTCGTCGTCGTCGTCGTCGTCGTCGTCGTAGTGGTAGTTGGAGTAGGAGCAGGAGTAGCAGCAGCAGCATCAGCGGACGAGGGCGACGACGACTTCTAGAACCACTATCGCCATACCTTCTTGCTATTTATCATTTTCAACACTATCCCACTGCTGCCACTACCGCCCCCCCGCCCCCCAACAAACTATCACCACTACCGCCGCGCTACTCCCGAAACTGCTGTTTTGACGATGGTGACTGCAACTCCAAATACTGCAACTCCGGCTACATAGGCTACATATGTACGAGCGGTGGCGGGTAGGTGAAGCTATGTTGATTCGCATCATTCGTGCTACGACGCCGTCTTCGTCGTCGTCCTCCTCCTCATTCTTCTCCTCCTCCCGCCCCCTTCCCCATGCCCCTCCTCATCCGTGTTGTTCCTGTGCTGATGAAGCCACTGCTAGGTTGAGTATGCTTTCGATAACTTGTCGGTCCCCGAAGGGGCGCGGCGGCTGCCAACAACACGGAGTCCTTGACGGTGCATCACAACCAAGTGGTCTCACCGCGACGGCAATCCGACGGCAGCTGTTATCTTTGGGGCTCTTGAGTCGAAAGTTTCTGCAGGAATTGGGTAGCGGCACAAGAATCACCACCGTTCGCCTTCTGGTGCACTTCGGATCTCGCAGCAGGAAGCTCTTTTGTCCGAGGTCCGCAGTGGGCTTGCCCTTCTTGCGACAGACCGTGGCTTTCAAGATCATGACCGGAACTGCGGCCTACCGTCACAACTTCGCCACAAAAGCAGAGGCGGGGTTAGGACAGCGACCAACTTCTTGAACATCACACCTCTTGCGCCCTCGACACCAGGCATGTTTCAGCTTCGAGCCCAGAGAGGACTCGGAGCTCGTCCCTCGAAGCCCCCATTTGGTGGGCCGGGCACCCAGCGAAGCTCCGGTTGAAAGTCTTCGTTTCGTTAAAGGGTTTAGGGTTTAGGGTTTGGGTTTAGGGTTCCATTAGGATCGGGACGAAAAGGCGGACAAGTAAAAGCCGACACGCATGTCATGAGGGTTCGGCCTTCGAAAGCTGAAGCTCTCGACTTAAGCTTGAACCCGCGCCCAAGAAGTCTCCAGAGACTCCAAACTTGACTTCTAGTCTGCCTAGGCCGGCAGTCTTCCCGGTGGTCGTTGGTGGCCTTCGAGGGAAACGCCGCGCATGACTGCCGCCGGGCTTTAATGGAGAACGGCTCACTGCAGCTTGAGATGAGGGATCGCGCAAACTCAGGCTTATATGGCCTGCGAGTCCCACAAGAGCTGCGTCAAGGCAACTCTCAGGCGAGCTGTTGATATGTCATGCTGCAGGAAATTCTGTGATTAGCTGACATTACTTGTTTACATTGTTGCCTAGTGCAGTTCATACTGTGTTACACCAGGTTCAAGTCTTGCTTCTGGCACCTAACCACGTGGTCGTGCTAACGGCGAGCTACATGTCACAGAAGTGTACTATGTCGTAGTGGACGGCAGGAAATGTCTAGTTTTGTATGTCGGCGTAGCATGGAAACTCGTATCGTGCTTTGTGGTACTAGGTTGCGCTTGATTTGTCGCATGTCTCGGGTTGAGGGCTTGGGAGAACGGGCTTTGTCCCCAGCTTCTTGGTTCGGCACTTGCTCAGCCCAGGCGAGCTGCGGGGAACAAGGCATCACCACCGTGAATAATCTACTTTCAGCAAAATCAGAACACGTCGACGTGTGGAATCATAGGAAGAAGGGAAGTGCCTATGCATGGTCGCAATGCAACAAGCAGCCAATCTCGCACATGTCAGGTCTTTACCGACTTCACGGTCTTTGCCAGTCAGTATGCCTATTACGTCCGTGCCTGTGACCGCTGCCGTCTGGTGAACTCCGCGTGGGTGGAGACGACGGCTGGCGTCTACGATGAGGCTCGGGATTGTTTGCGTCAGATCGCTTTGTGGCCATGACACGCATGGAACAGGACTTCGATGCCTTGGTAAGTCAGCTGAAGTGGTCAGATGGAGTGCTGCACTCGTTTGACGACCCTGACAGGACTCTGCACCTGTGGTCACTGATGACCCATGGATTGAGAACCTCGGCAAAGTCTGACACTGCGCGCGAGAGAGGGAGAGAGAGAGAGAGAGAGAGTGAGTGATGGGGGAGCCATATCTTTTTCAGAGCTCCGACTGTTGTNNGGGCCTGACAAGCCTCCTGAACCCCGAAGTGAAGTGAAGTGAAGTGAAGTGAAGTGAAGTGAAGTGAAGTGAAGTGAAGTGAAGTGAAGTGAAGTGAAGTGAAGTGAAGTGAAGAGAGTGAGTGAGTGAGTGCCCAACAAACACTGGGGGGCCCATGCGGCCAGGGGGCCTGACACGCTCCTTTGCCCCTGAGGAAGAAAGAAGAGAGAGAGCGAGAGAGAGGCTAAGGGGCTTGCCGCATGCCCATCTTGCCCCTAGCCCTGGCGAAAGAAAGAGAGAGCCCCCATACCTTCCGGTAGTCGTAGGTCGTATCCACTTCGGCAAGGAACGTGACAGCCGTGGGTACTCGCTTCCTGCCGCAGTGGGCCAGCGTAGCCATGGAGCCGCAGATTACACTCAGCGCACGAGAAGGACTGAGCTGAGGGCGAGTTCGGCAGTGCAGGCCGGTAGCCAGCGATGTCCCTATCCTGTAGTGTTATACTCGTACGGAGGTCGCCTAGGGCGGAGATCGTTTCGTCCCGGTCAGCGTCGCTCCGAAGGCCGCCGTTGTCATATCAGGACGACGTCTTCGCAACATCACCTTCTTCCTCTTCGGCAACAGCCCTTGCTTGCCAGGGCCCTTGAAGACTGCGAGCCTCCACCATGACCACGGTCAGGATCGCTGTGTAAAGACCATAGCCGCGGATGTCGTAATTTCCAATTTCAAGCTTACGTCGTGGCGAGTGTTTTGACACTTGTAGTCATTTGTATTGCTCGTGAAATACACGAGCGTTGGAGCGTTCGTGAAACCATCCAGCACATGTTAAGTGAACACATAATGTGGACACGCAGATGCTAGATTTAGAGTAGCTCCAAAGTGCATTATCCATCTTGCTGGCTCTTTGTCTCCGATAAACGGAGGAACGACTAGCCCTCACAGATTCCTCATGATTCCTCCAAATTCACTGGATTCCTGCGGTGCCTAGAATCAGGCATGGGGGCGAGTATCCGGTGACGATCCGTGTGGAGAAGCTCCACTTCTATCGGAGCCTCGTGGAATCCTGAGCTGTGGGTCGGTAGATCATACCTTTTGCCGCTCCTTTGAGCCGTCTAGAAGCCTCAGTCCGGACTACATCCTGAGCTTTCCGAGGTCGAGGTTTACACGGCGGGCGCAGCTGGGTGTCTCGTCGGGGAATCTCAAAGTGCAAGCGGCGGAGTTGCGCAGTTTGTGATCTTGGGTGGTCTTGGGTGTGCTTCGGGGCGAAAGTCCAGGCAAGGTGGACCGTGGACCTGAAGCCCTGGCTCATAGGTGTGCGAGGGCGAACCTCTCACCACATCCGCTGCCCAGGTATGGGATTTTTTCAGACCTGGATGGCTCGCTTTCCGGATATGTGGGAGGCGAGGAAACAGAAAAGTTCAAGATGCTGCATGACATCATCATTTCTAGGAGTTCACGGCGACCACGGGTTGGTGCTTTCGCATTCCTGAGTAGTGCGGTAGTGCGCAGGTTTTTTGTTGCCTCCTGTCAGGTTCCGTGACCGGCGATAAGTTGTACAATCGCCACTCTGCCTGCCGCAGCGTGGGCACGCAGGCATATCGATAATGTCAATAACATGCGAAGGGCGCAAGGTGAGTAGCCAGGGAAGCATTGACCCATGCGACGATGGGGTCTGGCCGTGGGAAGCGGACGGCCATCGTGCAGGGTCTTCACATCATACATATGGTTATACAGCTATACATGAATAATGTCAATCGTTGCATGATTAACTATAGCTGTAGCTCTATGGACAAGCATAACAACAAATAAGCTAGTAAACAGATATAGAACTAACAGCTATATAATGAGTAAATGCCAATTACATAACGAATAGAGGAACAGATAAATGTACAAATAAATTTCAGCATACGTACATACAATATCTATAATATCTCTCTCTCTCTCTCTATATATATATATATAGAGACATACAGCAAGGTCAGCATGCATATTCGTCTCTGCGAGCCTTGCGGAGGATTTGAGTCTGCGACTCCTCTGTGACGCGAGCATCTTCATCAGGCCACTTCATATCGCAGGCAGGAGCTTTGGCTCAGGCCTTGAAGTGTCGGAAAGCCCTTGAGCTGCGGGTGAGGGCTTCGAGACCTTTCGAGCAGAGCAGGAGACTTTCAATCAGGTTGTAAGAGTAAGTAAGACCCTAAACCCTAAACCCTAAACCCCTAAACCCCTAAACCCTAAACCGACCCTAAGCACTTACAGATCCCAGCGCCTAGCAGGCATAGAGCCTGCAGAGCTTGTGGGGCGCCTTGGCAGCCTTGGCCCTTGGGACCCTTGAGACCGAGTGGCTGAGCCCGAAGGGGCAGGTTCCGTATCTAAACCCTAAACCCTAAACCCTAAATCCAATTATTCGGAAGCTCCAGCTCAACAAATGTTGTATAACATGCCCCAACGCCTTCCGCTTCGGCATTTTCAACGGCAAGCTTGTAATAGCAGGAGTGCTTGATTTTTTGGGGCAGTCTGCATCAGACGCAAGTCTTCTGAGCTCAATGTAGCCCAGGAAAGACCTTGCGGTGTGGACGATTTTCGGACACGGCAACGTGCCCTACCGCGAAGGCTGGCACATGGCAGTGCCTTGACTGCACATGACTGCACCGCTTTCTCGAACCACCACCCTCTTTAGGACTAGAAGCGAGGAAAATCACGAAGATGGATCTACACTTATTATGTAAAGTGCTGTCATGGCAGGTAACCTGCAGAACCAGCGCCTGTACTTCCAGGTTTGGACACCCAGAGCGCCAGCATCCTGAGCTTAAAAACCTGGGCCCCAAATCCTCCAAGATCCTAAGCCTGAGCCCAGTACCGAAACTCCAGGCACCCTAAGTCCTGCAAACCCTAAACCCTAAACCCGGTGTAAGATCTTGAAGCCATTCAACCTTGAAGTCCTGAACTCGCAGCCCGTAAAGCCAGGTCATCTCGGCGAAGTTCCAGGATCAACTCGTTTGGCCGACCCGCCGGTGGGCCGAGACCGGGCCGACCCCCATCGAGTGGCGAATGCTGCCCTTCTGGTACACGCTCCTTGTCCTTGCATCGGGGCTTTAGGGAGTTTAGTGAAAGTCTAGTGTGTTTTAGGAAGTCTTAGGCTTTTTTTGAGGCTCGGGGTTGTGGCTCTCGGCTGAAGGATCGTCTCGGGACCGCCGGTATTGGATTGTTGTGGCCATAACTTTGATCTGGCGGTAGGGGTATGATCATTGCCATGATGAAGAAGGAGGACAAAGAAGTTTGACGTGACGGTGTCGATAATCATCATGGTGCTGCAGCTGCTGCTACGTCTGCAGATGCTGCTGATTAGGATGATGGTGGTGGTGATGATGATGATGATGATGACGGTGAACGTTCATGACTCCAACAAACGTATGCAATCGTTGCTGCTGCCAATGGCTCAAAAGCCATTGGCAGCAGCGTCGGATTCTTGCCCGAACTTGGACCCTGCGGGTCGAAATTGAATCATTGGCGCTGCTACGGTGTTGTGCGCATCGCTGGCCATGAAGAATCCTACCTCCGTACTGCTGCCCCTGCTGGGCGACCTCCTGAGTAAGCCAACTGAAGCCTTGTGTCAGCTCTCGCTGAGGCTGCGCCCAGACAGTGACTTGGCAGCATCAAGCTGAACAAGATGGCAGGGTGGCCGGGTGGCCTTCCATCGCCCTCGGTTCGGTCGCGGGTTGGGCACAATTCTACCTAAACCAAGTCTACCTAAGCTGGTGTTCGTTAGGGAGTGTCTGTCATGTTGGAGCCTTGTCTCAGGCAACGTCGACTTTCAGAAGATGCGCGTCAGTTTCGGCTCGCCCGGGCTGATGTTGGCCACGGAGTGGGTTGGTATGCACTTCCCGTGCTTTGCCTAGAAGTGAGAAGGTAAGGAGCTGCCGTGCACTTTCTTTAGAGTCCTGACGACGGTCGTGACGGGGAAGTGCAAGCGCTTACAGCATAAACCGGGGGGCAAGGGGTCATGTGTCAGGGTCAACTCGAAGGTACAGCTACTCTCCTGTGCGGCGGTTTGAGTCGTCCGGCATCTCCGGATCTTGCTTCGAGCCTTATTTTGACTGGCTCGACCGTGGCGGCTTGGCAGCGTGGCTGTTCGCATAGTTCCATCGTTTCGTTTCGCAACCCTGGGCTTGCCATGGCTGAGGTGGGTACAGCCTGTGGATTCCGGAGGTTGTCTTCACATCAACTGTCACATCCACCACCACCTCGAGTACCAGCACCACCCTCACCTCGATCTCCTTCACTTCCACCACAACCTCTCTCTCCTCAAGCTCCTAGGCTGCAGCCGACACGAGAGATTGCATTTCTCAAGTCCGAATATGTTGGCCGCTCAGAGATTCCGTGATTTGTGACCTGTGTAGCAGTACGTGTTTTGACTGAGGTACCAGCACAGGCACCACCACTGCAACCGATGAAGACGACTTCAACGACACCAACGACACGAATGACACCAACGACACGAACGCAACTACCGAGACGTCCACACAAACCACGACAACTAGCACTTCTGTGACCGCGACTTCCAGATTCTCGGTCGCAGCAAGTTGCGCTGCAAGTGTCGTCGGTCCAAGATGGCAACATCCGTTGCAAGCCTAAGTTACAAACCGTCCCATGCTGCGTGAGCACGAGCTTTCTTTGCTATGAGCACGTGCTGCGTCTTGACAGGCTCCACAACCTCGGGAACACGAACTTCTACAACTTCAACAACTTCCTTGTCAACAACTACCATCACGCGCACTACAACTTCCCGCACTTCAAGCACCACAACCACAACGTACTTAGGCGCCAGGGTGCCTGCTGGGCCCATCTGAGTATTTACCGGTTGGATTGGAGTTTTTCGAAGACATGTGGCCGTGCTGAGTGCACAGTGTAGAGAATCAAGCAGTGTTACATGGAGCCACGTAGTGGTAGCTCGTAATCTTCCGAATCCCACATTGTCAGAAATGAGAACTTGGACTGTGCCACGCTGCGACCTTGCTCTTGCTGCTACGCTGCTGCAAGAGTTGGCAGGAGGCAGTCAGTACCCAGTGCAGCATGCGGCGATGTACGTAAGTTGCAGGCACACGGACAAGCACTTCGACCGAGACAACGATTACCATGACAACAACGACCACCAGCACCTCAACCACAATCCCACTGGCAGCGCCACTGCGGGCCCTGAACATCTTCCCTGAGCCTCGCTTTGGCTACTTGGCTTAGCTTGGCTTAGCGAGGCTTCGCTTGGCTTGTCGGCTTGGCCTAGTGGGACAAGGGGCCAGAGGATCGGAAGCGTCTGGAGCCGCAAAGGTTGTGCAGCCCTGTCATTTCTCTTCGAGATGTGCGAGAGGCAGGCTGTCAGCTCTCTTCTGCATCGGAGGTGTACTGAAGGCTCTAGGTTCAAGAAGTGCTCAAAGCCTCCTGGAAGATCTTTGGGCTCGGGATAGTCGAAAAGTGCATCCAGTTTGAGGCTGAGAGGTCCGTGGTGCTTGGGCGACTGCAGACACGCTTATGATCTCCTAATCTGTCAACATACATGTAGATGGCAAGCTGCTACAATGTTCAGAATGGAGTCCTCAATCCGTCTGGATCCTGCTGCTCTGTGCACTTCGTTCCCTTTCAGTTGGGTTTGGCTTTCCGGCAGGGCTTCCGGCCTGAGCTTCGGCCCCTGCATGCCAAATGGGCCGGTGATTGGCTGGACCAACCGGACAGAAATGGCGCACTGCTTGCATGGTCTAAGTCTGAGCATTTTTTTTTTTTTTGGAAGGGGGGGTGGGGGGAGAGTTCAGGCTTGCACGGTACAGGGTTTTCCCTGCTGTTGGAGTTAGGCGTTGGTGCTGTTGCCTGCATGATCGGGTCAAGAGCGCTTGCGTGCATGAGCATATCTCCTCTTCTTACGGGACATCTCGTTCTTATTTGGAATCTCTACCAGATAGGATCTATAGCCGCTCCTTATCTTCAGATAGATAAATACAAAGTGCAGACTGACGACGATGAAGGAGGGGTGTGTCTATCCATTTTTTCTAGATGTATACAACCATCATACATGCACATGTGTACATGCAGACGATTCTCACAGCAGGTTTTCATTTGTTTATCATCCAGGCCAGGCGTCGCTTCGCGCAGGTTGCACCGCTGGTTAGTTGGCCCCCCCCTGAGCCACAGGTAAATGCATCGCTGTTCGCGAATGGGACATTGAGCATGGTGTGGCCCGGCGTAAGTGGGTTTCGAGCTGCAACGCGCGTAAGGCAAGTCCCCGGCAAATCCATGACTGGAAGTGCTCCGCGCGCTTGTTTGGCTTATCTCAGTCTCAACCTGCAGCTTCCGAGGATGGGTAACCGTGAGCAAGGGAGCTACCAAGATCCGATGGTGGCAGACCTGGCCACCCGACGGCAGGATTCGGGGCTTTTCTTCAGAATTCTGGGATTTCAGTGTCCTGTCGCTTCGCTTCTCAGGTGAACACCGGCTGCGGAGAGGGTGGCTGTGCTTTCTTCGAGGAGGCCAAGTGGGCCGTATCAGGGCCTAAAAAAACAAAGTCTGCGAATACCAGGAAATTCTGCAGCTTCTTGCTGATTGTTGGCGTCGCCGTCTGCCACCGCCACCACCAGTTCTGTTTGTGCCCGTGGTGTTGCCTGCAGCGTGCGGTGGTGGGCAGTTTCTGGGTCCAGCTGCTGTTCTCTGCCAGGCGCGCGTGGTCATGGGCCCACCCGGAAATTGGACATTGCCGGAATCATGGCCAGGCAGGGAGCACCGAACAGCTACTTCATCGAAATGGCAATTGGCAATTGTGACAGTATCCGGCTCGAGAATAGCACACCAGGCTGGACAGCTGGAGCCTCCAGACCTAAGCTCTGCGCTTTCCGAAACCCTTAGACTGCGTCCCTTGCCTGCCTTGCCTGCCCTGCCCTCCACGGAAATCTTTCGAAACCGGAGTCCTTTGCGCCTGCCCCCCTCCCAGATATAGCATTGCCCTAAGGGTCCAGGTATATTAATTCGCCGTGAGCTCGCCCAAATACTTACCGACAAAACAGACTACTAACCCAAACCCAAGTAACCCAAGTACTTAGATTTCTAGGTCCTTTGGACCCCTGTCGGGTTAGGGCTCCAGGATGAGGAGTTGGGTTGAGCGGCCTGAGCCTTCAGACTCCCCAAAACCTGAACTAAGGAACGTAAAGGGATCCTTAGTATGATCATGTAATCATGTGCGATGAGCAGGTCGGTTCATCAATCTCTGAGTATCCTAAGTCCTAAGCCCACAGGTCGAAACTTGCCACAGGGAGTGGAGACCATTGTGGTGCCCGCCTCAGTGCTTTCCTTCTTTGTCTCTGTTCATCTTTCTGTCCTGCTTTCTTTCTTCCCTTCTTCTGCGATTAAAACATCTTTCACACTCTCTAGCATCATCTGTCTCTCTGCCGACCGATCAAACTAGTTATCTACGTAAGGTTTGCAGGATTTCTCGTGTTCGGGCAAGCGATTGGCCTTGAACCAGTAGGTATGTGTTTACCATGCAACCCTCGGATACCTTTGCCCGACAAGAGGATCAGACCGGTTGCCGTTTCTTGTGCAATCAGAACATTCCGCCCTACTACCACATCGTTTACAACAACTTCACGGCCATCGGGCCTGTTCCTTGGCCGCGATCTGCGAGTCGGCATATTATGGAGGCAGCGGTTGAAAAGGGGAGCTGAAAGCCTGCGTAAGCTTTGAGCCCTGCCTAAATGCTCATCATCATACGTGCACCATAATCCCGTCCCGTGTACCTCCGGGCTTCAAGGTTGGCGACCTAAAGATCCACGGGAAGCTGTCCTTGGCTGAATCTCGACCAATAGAAGCTAAGTCTTCCAGGTCCAGGGTGCTTGAACCAGGCATGTGAAGTCCCAATTGCAAATCAGGAAGAGGAGGGCCTCAAATTGCTGGTGAAGTCCATTCAGGTCTTTGCTGGAGGCCTGGGGCTTTCTGATTCCGAGTTTCTGGTCGATTACTGCGCGTCAGGCCAGTTTCAGGTTGGTACCTCATGGGCGCCTCACAAGACCACGGCGATTATTTCCTTTTGGGGGGAGCCTTCGCTGCAGAAATGCGTCCTTTGCAACGGATGCGAGGAAGTTGTAGTGATCGCGGCCGGGTCTCCTGGGCACGCATCCAGAATTCAAAACGAGACCTCACGCTTCGGGCACTGAAGCTCCTGAGGCGACTTTCGACTCCGACCCGGCTTACATTTCTCTAAACCTGGATTGGGGCAAGAAGGTCTTCGGAGTTTACGAGGCCACAGCTAGCACCCGTAGCCCCGTGCTGCATCGCTGCTTTTCTCCTCGCGTTTTCCCTACGCTCGCTACTTTACAAGTTCTTGGGTATCTGGCTTGCCCATGATGTAGTGTGTTGCGGGGTTGAGTGCGTGGGTTTGGACGGTTTGGCTCTGGGGTTTGCGGCGAGGTTCTTCTGAAGGTATAACATGAGGCTTCCAATCTTTTTACCAACGACCTCGTGGAACACTCCGGGCCTGCTAGATGTCCAATACGAGACAGTGTCACTGGCAATACTTGTATGCATTTAACATTGCTCATAGGAATACACACACACACACACACACACACATACACACACACACACACACACACACTCCACAGACGGAGCGAAGCCTCACTGAAAAAAAACCCTTGGCCCCTTTTTGGACCGAAGCGCAAGCGGAGCAGGGCAACGTGAGCCTCCACGGCCGGCCCTACACTCGCGTTTGGGGGGACCTCTTCGCCCCGGTTGGGCCAGGAGACCCCTGCTCGATAAGAGAGGCTTTGGGGGATGTTTGGGGCTCTCAGCTGCGGTCGGGCTCGAATCCTCTGCGCTTCGGGGAGGTTCCCCGATTCCACCCCCTTTAGAGATTCTGTTTTTTGAAATCTTGCGCCAGAGGAGACACCTTCATCCGAGCCGGCTACCCAGTACAGATGTCACAAGACGTTCACGCTGTGCTGGGGTCGTTGGTAAGAACCAGCGGCTATACAGGGTCCGCCGTGGAATTGGCGCAGAGTTTCGGTCTGCTGTTCGGGTACGTGTTCGATGGTGAGCCAAGCAGATGGAAGAAATAGCAGCCTGCAGCACGACAACCATGAACCGTCGGCCAGGTCCAGCAGGACGTGGGCGATTGGCCAGTAGGTGGCGAGATCCTCTTGACGACAAGCGAGTACCCCAACCTGGATGGAAGCGCCGATGGGCAGCATCCGGTGTACCCTAATCCTGTCAGGGTAATTAAAGCAATGCTCGCAGTGGGAAGCCGTGGAATCTAAAGCCGCTTCTGCGAACGAAAAGCGGATCCCACTGCCCCTGACCCGAAGTCGTAATGCCAGCATCCGAGTCTGCTGGGCAAGGATACCCACACCGAGCGCCGCATCATCACAAGCATCGTCTTCTATGCGCCCTCTACGGAAACTCTGGATTAACAGGGCGTGTCAGTAGGGATGCAGGACATGCATGCATGCTCACGCAAGGGCAGACAAGATTCTGCCACAGCGCGCATGTTCTGGCCAAACAGATCTAATGCTGCTGAGGAAATCACCATAGACCGCCCGCTGGAAAAACACCACTTCGCGGGCGAGGCGAGTTGGAGAAGCATGACATCTTTACTTGATACTGGGTCGAGTCGATCGGTACCTGGATGTGGCCCAACCGGACCGAAATGACAGAACCCTTCACCCCTGGACACAAGCTACAATTTGTTTTGTTGGTTCGCATTCGTCTGCTGCACCTCGGGACGAATGGGTGGGAGGGCTCGTGTAAAGGTCTGCAGGCTGAAATCATTGAGAGGTCTTTCGTTGAGTCGAAACCCACAACGGCTGGCATGCTTGCGGTTGTAGGGTCTAAGCGCTGCTGCAGAATCTTCTCCAGACCAGGTCAGGGACCTTCAGATTCTTACGCATCGAGGCTTCAGGGAGGCTTGGATTCTTTGCAGATTCGCAGCCAGGAGTTGGACCAAGTTTCACAGACGTTAAGGAAGCCACTTACCACTATTCCCACTTCTTCAGAACCCGGGAGTGTCTGCCACTCGCCACTCCCAGCCATGTCCGAAAATAAAATGAAGTGCTAGAAGCTAAACTGCCGAAGGCACAGATTCTTAATTTGTTGGTCTGCTTCCAGGCAGCCCTGGAGGCTAAGAGTGCCAGTGCCCACTTTCTTCGTGTCAAGGTCTGCTACTTCGAATTTGTATGTATGTTCAGTCCTTGCATGGAAAGGTTGAGAATCTGAGGTTGAGCAAAAGGCACACCACCCACAGGCGAATTATCGCAATACGAAGGAAGATGTAGCCACAAATCCTGAAGCAAATAGTTTCTTAACCAATACTTCCGCTTTGTGTGGGTTCGAGCCTCCACTGCGAACTTTGCGGCTAAAGGGGATCGGATGCAGAGTCACCCGCATCAGAGAAACTACAGAACTGGATTCCTTGGACCAGTGGGTGTTTCCGAAGCCCTGAGACGCGAGGTTGTCACAGATCCTTCATCTTCCCGTGATAAAGACGACCTTTTTTTTGTGCCAGGCATTTCGAGACAGCAGTGGAAGCCTCACCGTCAGGACGATCGTTGCCCTGGTGACGTTGCTGTCAATAGAGCATATGCTGCATAGAACACACCGGCTGAAACGACAATGGGGTATCCCCGTGATAAGAACCTTGTCGAAGAATCCCATCTTGATCCGCGCTCGCTCACAAGGTGAGCCGCACAATCCTCGTCACCACGGAGGAAGCTCTCATCGGCGCAGCTGCTTGGTGAAGCTTGTAAGTCCACCTGAATCCTTAGTCTTTCAGTCAGACAAGATGGCAAGAACGCACTCGTCCCATGGCTTCTGAAGTCTAACATCCCATAAGTGCTGCGTCGCCGGCTTGAGCCGCCAAGGAGAAGTTCCCGGATCCGGAACTCGGTGTGCCTAATCCCGGGCATGGAGGCGACGAGGGGCTAGAGCCAGTTCCGACAGACTGAGCTTCGCTCGAGACGCATCAGCCGTGTCCAGAACCCGTGACCCAAAACAAAACATAGAACAGCAAGTTGCCATGAAACGCAGAATTAAAGTTACGTAGTAACTACAGTAGTATCACAGGTCAGCAGCAACTACCAACACCCACACCAGCACCGTGGCATCTTAAACCACAACGCAACTGACAACTGCCGTCGCAGCCACCAACTCCACTCGGCACCGCCAGCGGACCACTGCGCCGATCGGGCCGAGCTTGATTTCTGGTCATCGGGGGCAACCGACGACCATCATCATCATCATCATCATCACCCTCATCGCCATCGCCATCGTCACTTCATTCTCGCCATCATTACACTAACCATCGTCACGGTCACCTTCATCTTCGTCCACTTCGTCGTGATGACCGTGATGACTTTGATGAGTCTGTCTGCTAGATGCTGCGCCAGGAGAGTGGTTCGGCTTCCACATGCTGGCGGCAGGCTCCTCCTTCGTGCACCTGGGCTGCCCGAATGTTGGCCAATGAAAAGCATGGCTAGACAGGGAGTTGTCGAGTGTCTGGCAACGTAATTTATGGGGAAGCAAGAAGGTGACTTTCGTTTCGGCTTCTGGTGGGCTCAGCCACAGACCGACTGCCGCAAAGCAAAGAGAAGGTCCACATCGGGTTATAAATGGGGTCATAGGCCCCCTAATATGGGTTATAACTATAGTTACCTTACTTATAACCCCACTTATAACTACCCATGAACCTCCAAGTATGCATCACTTTGCTAGGTCGATGTCCTGGGTCCAACTTGACCGGGGAGGACAGGATGGCATAACAGCAGATACTCGCCGCTTGGCCAGGATTGTGGGGGCTTCTTGCGCAATTTCGGAGTCGCTCGAAGGGCTTTCTAGCACTTCAAAGCAAAAGCTTCAAGACTGAAACCTCCACAGCTGTAAAGATCGTTGAGCAGGCGAGAACAGTCTAGCATGTGACAGGGCACGGGAGTGGGACGTTTGTCGGCAAGCGGGAGGATTGAGTATTCAAGCTTCTTTTCAAGTCAGGCAGAAGGAGACATAGCTCAGTCTGTGCCAGCAATTAAGCTTGCATAGTTTGCAGTCATTGTGTCACTGCCTCGAGATTCAGAATTAGACACCCGAGGTTCCATTTACCCCTCTCGCCAAGGCTTTCCTGCCCTTCAGTTCTATCATCCGCAGAACTACTTCGGTCCGGGGCTCGGGCATCTACCTTACCACCAGCAATTGTGGCAGTCGCTGCGGCAGATAATTTTACTCATCGCCGGAATCGTCGTCGTAGTGGTAGTAGAGGTCACATTGGTTGCGGCGGTGGGTGGTGGTGGTGGTGG
>CAJNDV010033386.1:85870-103107 GCA_905221635.1 Symbiodinium sp. CCMP2456 | reverse complement strand
ACTTGACTTTACCACACTTGACTCTGCGACACTCTCTATAGACTCTCTATAGACTCTCTATAGCCGACACTCATGGCCCCAAAACTCATGGCTAATGATGCTTTCGGGCCACTCGTCTTCTAGTTTTGTTGTTTGTGGTGGTGCTGGCCGTGGTCCTTGTCTTTGCCACCATCATCGTCATCCGTTGCCAGCCAGGACATTGGTTTCCTCCTGCGGCCACATACATGCGAGGAAGTGCAGCAGCAGGACGGGACTCTGGAAGAAGTGACGAGTAGCAGCTGTTTTCGGCTGGCATCAACGACCGACTGATATTGGACCATTGGATGCCGGAACCCCGTGCAGACATGTGCCGGGGTGTGGAAGACAGAGTGAGATGCCAGCGGAAGGCTGGAGATGCCACTGTGAACATGCCGAATGAGGTGTTCGGTGCCTGGTCTGCAATGTCGGGCTCGACACATCTCGTCTGGGCGATGGTGCCCAGATTACAGCATGAAGCCAAGACGTCCAGCCTCAAATCGGCCATAAAGCTCCAAAGACCGACCACCGACATTTCGGGAAGGGCGACGTTAATCAAGCCTTCATGGTGCGCCCGAACAGGAGATCGACCCCCGAATGTTGCCAGCTTTGTTCGGGTTTGGGTTGTGGGAGGCGTCGCAGTTCCGGTGTTCCGTGGCGCTGCCCAGGATGTGTCGTGGGCTTCTTCATGCTGAGATCCTGCTCCACTGCGGGGGCTGGGCCGAGCAGCTGCCCGGACAGCTATGACTGCGTCCACCTCACACATATGAGGGTCGCTTGTCTTATGGATCGAAGTGATCGAAGGGTTCTGTGGTGATGTAGTCTGTGTGCAGTCCGCTGGTGCTTGGCACTTGGAGCTGCTGGTGTCAACACCAGCTGCCGAATCGGATGCAGCATCCGGATCCACCGGAATCAGCGGTAACAGGTTAGTTTTATTTATGTGCGGTTGCAGGGGCAGTGCCGTCTGAGAGCTCTCAGGTCGTACAGTTGTAGCCAGTCCGCACAGTTGGCACCGTGGCGAGGAAGAGTTGTGTCGCAGGACAGAGTCTCGCGCTCCCCACTAGGTCCCTTTGGCCTCGACCCGTTAGACTATGCTTGACTGAAGCCGGACTTCAACGCAGTTCCTGAGCCTTTTGTGCGTCGGAGGCATGGAAGAATGCGCACGTCGGAATCCTCTTCGTGGATGCTCGGCAGATCTTGAGTCCTTGGAGCGTGTAGCCGTCTAGCCGACGGCTCATGTGGATGAACCCCTTTGACCGACCTTGGCAGCCAATGTGAGCCCATAGTTTCTTGAGCAAGGACCAACCTGCGAACATGGAGGTGTCAGACGTGTGGCTTTGCTGCACCTATAGTTATAGCAGCTACAGATTGCAATAGTTAGAGAGGGAGGTAGGGAGCTGATGCGCAAGCAGCGCGGCCACTCTGCATCCTAGCAAGGCTTCCTCACTGGTTTGGGTTGCGCCCATGAGGCAACTATTCGACAACCACATCGGCATCACTGGAACTTTCCATCGGAAGATGGGTGACATGCTCCACTATTTCACGATGCGTGACAGCAAGGTGCGCACGAGAGCCTCTACCTGGAGCTCGGAGTTGCAAACTTCTGCGCAGCCAAATAAAAGCCACTGCCGTTTCCCCACCAATGTTGTCGCCAGATCCCACACCCTTTTATAGTTCCTCTCGCAGGATGTATTACTGCTGTGGTGAGGGTAGTTACTGCTGGCTGCGCACTCCTTCCAGGTCTTTCGGGTTGTCGAGAGTTGCTCCCTTCACTCATCAAGTTTTGCCTTCTTCGCACACCGTCCTGCGAAGCAGTCCGTCCCACGAAGCCCTGTGCAGCCTGCACAGGTGTACGGCTCCACAGCCCTGTCCAACTGCAACGCCTCGCTCCAATGCCTGGCAGTTGGCCCCGGGGAGGCTTTACCGAAAGCATGTTAGAAGACCCTAAACCCTAAACCCTAAACCCTAAACCCTAAGCCCCGAAACCCTAAACAAAGTATTGCTGACAGAAGAATCGGGCGCGTTCTGGGTGACCGGCTTTATTGCTGTATCACAGAGTCACGCAGGAGGCTCGAAGCCGGCTAGTCTTTGCACGATCAAGTTCAACTCAAGCATAGAAATGGGGGTTTCCGAAAATTAGGGTACCTTATTTTGGGGTCCTTATAATGAGAAATCTATTATTTAGGGTACTATATTAGGGTCCCCTATCTTCGGAAACTCCCATATGAAATGCAGGCATCTCCTTCCGGCTGCGGCTCTTTGCCGGGACCTGATGTGCGACGGGTAGCCTGGCTGGAGTGCTGGTCTTTGCTGGTTTTTGCCATTTTCGAAAGTCCACACACGTCGCGGACAGCAAGGCCGAAGAGTTCTTCCACCCCAATACGCGAAAAGAGCATGGTACTCGAAAAATCGCGTCCTTGTGCCTCACAAATGAGTCTAGCCTAGCTGAGGTCTATCCACTTTGAGTTTGCGGAATTAAGGGGATTTTTTTGGTGGGTTCCTCCATGAAGGTTGGCATCTTGTTGCCCATCATCACCAATCGCGGGAAGACCTGTGAGGCAGGCCAAGCACAAGATGTGACCAACTGTTGAGGAAACAGCTGTGGGTATGTGTTTGGGTCGCCGCAGAATTGGCAGTGAGTTTCTGCCACTACCACTTCTGACTCCTCGTATTTCTGCAGATACATCCTGCAAGTACCACAAGCATCAGCGAAGCATCAAGCATCTGACATTCCCTTCGGCGCCAGGACGGGCCCGTCTTGCGCGCATGTCCTTTGGCCAACCTCCCCGACCGCAACTGCGCGCTGCCGTGGGAGAGCCGCTACGGCACGCGCGGTTCCAGGCTGGATGCCTCGGGTTCCACTCACGACAGTCGAAGCAATTGAGTACGTGTACCGTGTGGCAGCACTAATTTCAGCACGAGTATGAGATAGTATGAGTATCATCTGCATCACCTGGCTCATTCTCATCGTTACCCTCGTCCTCATCCTCATCACCGTCAGCCATCACCATCATCATCTTCATCCTTATCCTCATCGCCATCGTCAACGTTATCATCGTCGTCAGCCATCCTTCAACAGTCATCAAGTCATCGTCATCGTCAGCATCAGTATTCATATCTACCTCATTTTGGGTCATCATGAGTGGCAACAGAGGCAGCACCATTAACATGACCATCACCATTATTATGGCAGTCATCATCATGAGCCGGCGGCGCTATGATGATGAGATGCCGGAGATTGCGCTTGCGATGCTGAAGGTGGTGGTGACTTAGTTGCTGCTGCCGCTGCTGTCCGTTCTGCGTCTTCGCTGTCGCCCGCGCCGGAGCGCAACAGCAAGCAGGGTTGAAAAGAAAGCAAAAAGCCTTAGTGTAGCCTCTTTCCTGCCAGGATGTCGGTCTTCCGTCTCGAAGATGTCAATTTTGGGGCATTCTATGCAGAGGCAGGATGCGTAGACGGTGCTTGAGACTTCTTTGACGGAGGTCCTTACGGAACTGAGCTCCCTGCAAGGATTGCGGAATGCGTTCGGTGGCAATTGCTAACAATCCCAGCTCTCGAGACTGGAATCCCATTCTCGCCCCTTGGCTCGAACGTAATCTTGGAATGACGGAATCAGAGCCTGGAGGCTGTCCTTGTTGGACAGGCATGGTCATTGTCGCGACGGCCCTCATCTGCCAGCTAGACTTTTCCTTGCATACCTCATCATTGTCATCATTACTTTCGGAGGTTGGACATTCTCGATTCTTCGCGTATACGCCTTACGCACGTGTCGATTGCATCGTTTTCAACAGCGTTTCATATATTTCAGGGGCCGAAAACCTCGGTTTCATCGGTCTTTTCCGCGTCTGGATTTCCACGTAGTCGCAACTGCCGAACGCATCGGCATCTACGCGGCTTTCTGCGCCCTCCATCTTTCAAAGGACGCAAAATAAAAATACGCCTTGTACAACAGGACAGTTCTCTCATCTGTAGCCTTAGTTTTTGAACAAGTGCTGTAAATTACAGTTAATTACGGCACATCGCGATACACAGGAATTTGCGTTTGGCTGGGGTTTTCGCTTTTTGCACACACATTTCCCGGGTATATTTTACAGGACTGCGGGCTTTGAATGCTTTGGGCATCTGCTTTGAATGCTTCGGCCATTTTACGTTTACCTTCAGGGTTCGGGAACTATTGGGTTCGGGTAGGGTTTTCCGGTATAACATAGGGGCTCTCTCATAGGGCCCTGACCTGTTAGAATTGGGATACCATACTCGCAATAGGGAACCTCAGGAACAGCACTAGGTAAATTGACCTTGATCTTAAAACCCCGGGAGCTTGACGATGCAGAGTGCAGTAGAACAAACCCCTGTAGTGGCTCCAACACGTGGCACACG
The DNA here is from genome assembly GCA_905221635.1 of Symbiodinium sp. CCMP2456. Classification (NCBI taxonomy): domain Eukaryota; class Dinophyceae; order Suessiales; family Symbiodiniaceae; genus Symbiodinium; species Symbiodinium sp. CCMP2456. Next base: position 98,717 of record CAJNDV010033386.1, on the reverse strand, counting down.
CGCAATATGGCAATGCAAACACTCGTGTACTTGTGTGTATATAATGCATTAATGTATGTCGCTGTCGAAGACATGCGAAGGCAAGGAAACACCGCAGAGAGCAAATCCCCCCCGACCCATGCACCCCCACCCGCCCCCCACAGTCCTGGCCATGGGTTCTCCCTGTCCCACATCGCAATGGACCACTGGCGTCACGTACATTAGTAAGTTTGGGCTATGGATTCGCTCTTTCCCAACTCGCACTTCCGTAAAGAAGCACCGTAAATGTCGATGTGTTCACTACCCAAAGGCAAAACAACACTGCAAATACTGAGGTTTCCGGAACTCAGAAAACGAGGCATTGCAGACACGCGAAACACCAACGGCACCGATGCGAAAGGCACTTCGAGTGTAGGAAACGCTGTAAAGACCATGCAATGGGCATGTCGGTTCTGCGCGTTTATGTCATGTCGAAGCCAGCAACAACAGCCGCAGCAGCAGCAACAACAGCAACATCAACGACAACAACAACAACAGTCACAACCACCACCACAAAACAATCACCACAGCAACAACAACAACAACAACCGCCCTACTCCTACGCCTACCCCAAGTCCGAGCAACAGCACCACTAGAACTGCTGCTACTACTACTACTACTACTACTACTACTACTACGACTACTACTACTACTACTACTACTACTACTACTACCGCTGACGCTGCCGCTCCTAGCCCTTGTATTCCGTGTTCTTGGAAGCTGAGGAAGTCCGTGGCTTGTCGTGGGCACATGCCTTAGTTGTCCTTGGTTGCGACCATGCCGGAGCCTGCCGAACGGACTGTCATGGACGTCATAAGTTGTGCAATCTTGCTCAGACAGCTCGTGGTCATACGGGTGGCGACGGCAGCAGATGGGAGCTTACTGAGGCGGATACGAGCTTTATGCCAAAGTACTTGACAAATGCTTCAATGGGCTATACCGGGCCGCCTCCCCTGCAGCTCGGAGAGGTGCAAAGTTTTAGTATCGGAACCCGGATCTCCCTTACCTTCATGTCAATGTGGGAGTTTCAGAAAATTAGGGTACCTTATTTTGGGGTCCTTATAATAGGGATCCTATTAATTAGGGTACTATATTAGGGTCCCCTATTTTCGGAAACCCCTATGTAGAGGCAGGCATACCCCACCGGGTCAAGACATTCTTTCTCAAGTTCTCAAGGTCTCCTTTCCCGCAACGAAGTTCGGATCGAAGACAGACACGCAGTTCGCGGCATGCTTGGAGCTTGTGGCCTTTCATCTGAGGTATGACCATGTTTACACCAACACGCGCATACTGTTGGAGCCGTGGTGGAGGCATCGAACGAATGGGGATGCATGCACTGGCTTGAGTACATGTTTCGAGTGGCGGTATTGCTCATGGCATTTAGCACCATGCCCTGAAATTTTCAATGATGTCCAGACCAAGAACATAGCAGTTTCGATAAGGTTTCGAGAGACACAGAGGCCGCTCTTCTGGAAACACCCATTTATTTCTTGAATCTTACACATTCGCTTCCGACCTCTGATCTTCCGGAGCACAAGCAGTGCTAGGATCACGCGCGCGCTCCACTTGCCGAGTCGATTGGATGCAGCAATGCAGGTATCCCGGCGAGGAAACTTGTTCACGACATCCACTCGTTTCTGCAGCTTGGCTTGTTGTATTGCAGAACATGTGGTGTAGCTGCTGCTGTTGATCTGCTCCTCAAGGAGACTGCACGGCTCAAGCTGGGAATGGAAGGCCCTTTGTCGAGTGACCTTAGGCCGTTTGCCGCACAGGACCGTGTTTTAGTTCGCTGGGTCCATACGGCGAGCTGCTGCAGGATCTCCCCCTATCTGCCCTGGGGTTCAACAAACGTGGTTGCGGCCCAAGCTGCTGGAGAGGTGGAGTTGACAGAGAGCCCGCAGAGACTCTCAATGGCTGAGGGTTCGAGATCTAGATGGATCTCTTCTGCGCGAGAGTGGTGTGGGACTACCCACCGGCGGGCTCTTGCCCAGCTCCTGCGATTCGCAGACCTCGAGTTTCGTGCTCCGCTTAGTGGGATCATCTAGGATCCATGCGACAACAGTGCAATATCAGTGGAGGGCAACAAATGTTTGCACTCTCACCTCATGTTTTTCATCCCGCCGTAGCATCTCACTGACAGTCTTTAGATATCAAGCCCACCGTTACTCCTATTCCTTCGCCCAAGTTGATGGCGACCTACATTCCCAGCGCTTGGCCACAGCGCTGTGGCGACGAGACGACCGCACAGTGTCCCGCAGGTGGAGCTTGGTGTCATAGGTTCGGGTGGACGGAGTGCCTTGGTCTTTTGTCTAGTCGTCGTCATCCACAGGTTGCTAGCATTGATGATGGGAGGGGCGTGGGAGCATAGCATGCGTTCCACGACATGCTCAGAATTAAGCTTCGCCAGCCTCGTTTGCCCCATGCCAGGTGCCCATTTCGCCTACACGCTGGAGGGGGGTCTTACCGTGCTTCGCCTGCAGTTTTTCCAGCAGGTTCTGCCAGGCTCAGGGGCAGTAAAGCAGGCTGAAGGTCGACCCACTTTTCGACTTTGTTGGGGGTTTAGGGCTTCGGGTTTAGGGTTTAGGGGGGAGAGCATAGCTGACCTTGGGCTCGCCATTTACGGGAAATGGTATAGATCTCTTTTATGGTAAACCCCGAATACGATACCTACTCCCCCTCTCCACAGAAAATATTGAATCTAGGGATTAGGGTTTAGTGTACGACTATGTCTGCCCATAGGCCCTATAGTAGTTCTTTTCTGGGATTCCCAAATAGAATTCTAAATATAAGCCACAAAAAGGAACTACTATGGGGCCTACGCGATCCCTCAGCCCATTAGATTAGGGTTTAGGGTGTAGGGTTTAGGATTCTGTGGCGCATCAACCCGCTTGCCCGGGCACGAGGGTTTGCTAGAGTCGTCTACGATAGAGAAGGCTCTTGAGTAGCATTCCGGAAGAGTTAATAGGGGCCCGTGACTTCTGGACTTTGGGGCTTTAGCTGGGGATCAAAAAACTATCTTTTTTGGGGGTAATACCATGTACAGAAGGGGTCACCCAGTGTTTGAAGGTATACAATAGGGAGAGAGCGAGAGAGAGAGAGAGAGAGAGAGAGAACGAGAGATTCCAGATCGGGGTCATCTTGCGGCTGCTACCATGCCATACATCGCCCCAGCAATCACTGGAGATTTCGCTTACTTTGCAGACGCATCTGCAAGGTTTGCGGTTTCGGGTTGCTGTAGCTGTAGTATGCCTTGCTGGCCATGGTCTGTAGAAAGCTCTCTACTTTCGTGTTCTTGCGTTCTGCGCCGCTGTAAGCTATGCCGTGTGAAACCCAGAAGCCCTCCGTTCCCCAGATCTTTCGGCTCAATTCCAGACGTTCTCGGTGCCAGCCGAGCGCTTCAGCACGACATGGAGTTTGTCATGAAGGGCAAGTCTACCTTCATCGCAGTGGAAGAGCACGTGCCTGCTCCGATCCGGTCGAAAAGCGTTCCACCGAGACGAGCGGTCAAAGTCGAAGGCACCCAGGACAGTGCTGTCTCACCGTCCACTCAATCACTTCAGTAAACACACCCCCCAAACCGCTTTCCAACTAATGCAGCCCCTGTACGAAGCACCCTATAACATGATAGAAGCGTCTCTTACGAGTCTTTACCCATAGGCCCCATAGTAGTTCCTTTTTGGGATTACCTTATAGGATTCTATATATGAACCGAAAATGAACTACTTTAGGGCCTATGGGTATATTATATTGAAGATCACCTTAACTCTAAGGTTGCACCCATGGGCCCCTAACATGGGCCCTTAGGGGATTCTAGGGTCCCTTGAGGGTATATATAGGGTGTAATAGTATGTTTATAAGAATCCCAGGGTTAAGGGCCCATACTAGGGGCCCATGGGTTCTACCTTGGATTAACGGAACCGCATTCTCATTCAACCTTGGGCGCACCTGCCTCAGCCGACTCAGTTGCTGCGACTTCAGGGCAGTTCCGGAGCCACAAGGCTCCAACATACTGGGTTTAGGGTTTAGGGTGTTTAGGGTTTAGGGTTGAGGGTTTAGGGGTTTAGGGTTTAGGGTTTAGGGCTCAGGGTTGGGGTTTAGGGGTTTAGGTTTAGATCATGCTAACCCGCAAACCCAAAGCCCTGTGGGTGGGGGCCCGGGTAGGGGTAGTGCAACTGAAAGCAGGAGCAAACGCGGGGCAAGGGAGGGGAAAGGGGGAAGGAGGAAGGAGGGGTGGAGGGAGCACGGACAGAGGAGGAATGAGGATACCTAAACGCTTGAATCCCTAAAACCCTAAACCTCTACACGCTGAACCCTGAGAGCGAGAATGAGGATGAAACTTGCGGCTGGGTATTCGGATGGGGGTGTTGGGGGACCTGGACCAAGACGGACTACCACCTCAAAGAAGCCTACCTGCTGACCCAGGCAGTGTAGGTGGGTGTTCAGGTGTGCCTGCTGCATTCTTGTACTGATGTGAATGTCACTATCTCTCGATTGGGCCCCAGCACGACATCCTGCACTATCCCGATACACGCAGCAGCTAACGGTAGCCGCACTGGGGGGGGCCCTCGGGGTCGGTCCGGTCCCTCACTTTGTGAGGTCCCGACCTCCGAGTCCTCCCAGGGGGGGCGTGGGCTAGCAACCTGCGTCTCCCTTTTCTTTTCTTGCTCAAGACCGCTTAACGTTTTCTCGACCAAGTTTCCCTAACTGTGAACAGCCCCTCTTGAAGGCGGTAGCTGGCCGCCTGAAAGCCAAACAGTTATGGAAGCGTCGTACACTTCAACTACACTGGGGGGCCGTCAATGTTCGCACTATGCATACTAGTATCTCCAATCAGGATGGGATACTGACGATGGAGGGGGCGGTAGCAACTAAACCGGGGGAAGTCTGCGAGGTACTCAGAGCACATCAGATGAGTCTATGTGCAATGTCTGAAACTAGGTGGAAAGGCCAAGGGTCTATCGAACAAGGAGACTATACGTTTCTGTTTTCTGGGTTACCGGACACGGCACCAAAATCGATATATGGGGTTGCATTCGCACTCAATTCAGAAATGCAGCGAAGATGGAAGGAGGCAGGCTCATATGTAGATTTTGTCAATGAAAGAATGATCAAGATACGGCTGGTCATTGAGGGACGTGTATTCAATGTCGTCTCTGTGTATGCGCCCACTTTCCGCGCGCAGGATAGGGATAAGGAAGCGTTCTATCAGGACCTCCGAAGGGTGGCGCAGGAAACCAAGGCGAACGAGGAGCTCATTATTATGGGCGACTTCAATGCCAGGGTGGGAACGCGTGCGGCGGATGTGGAAGCAGATCAGGAAGCTGGTAATGATTTAGTGCTGGGTGACTATGGAATGACGGAGCGGAATGAAAACGGGAGACTCCGACTGGATTTTTGTAGAGGATGCTTTAAACATCCCTTGAGAATAATGAGCACTTACTATAAGCATAAGACGTATGGCACGTGGCAGCACAATCGCACGAAGCAATGGCATCAGATTGATCATGTATTGGCCTCTCGTCGCACGGCAGCATTGTTTACAAATGTTAAGGTTATGGCAGGGTTGGATTTTGATACGGATCACCGCCTTGTCCGAACATCGCTTCGGGTGATGAGACGTTGTCGACAAAAAACTGGGAGCATACAATCTGCACGACTGGTGCGAAATCCCAACTTGGATTTGTCTAAACTCAGGGACGAGTCAATTGCGAAACAATTCAATAGTGAATTTTCGGAGCTTGTTGGCGAAAACCTAACTGACTGTTAGCTTTGCGCAAAGTGGGCGAAAAGGTTTTAGGCATACAATTGTCTTGTCGAAGACCGCAGTGGCAGGTGGATAATGCGGAGGAGCTGGGAGCGTTGGCGCGTGAAAAAGCTGCGGCATATGCCGCAATGGATGGAGGTGAGGCAGCAAGGTTGCGCTACAGAAATGTGTGCAAGGCTAATAAAAAGAAGGTGCGTCGCGTTCTTAACAAGTGGTGGATGGCAAAGGCGCAGGCCATACAGGAGGCAGTTGACCGGAAAGAACCTAATCACCAGTTTAAGGGTTTCAGGGAGTTGCGTGCCGTGTTTGGTTCTGGGAAACGCGCCCCCTGCCGTATTCGTGACAAAAAAGGCAACATTTTGCATGGAAAGCCAGAGCGATTAGACAGGTGGAAGGAATACTTTGAGGAGTTGCTCAATGTGGAAACAGAGGTGTCAGAAGATAGAATAAGGATGATTGCGCGTGTCACGGAATGTAAAGACCTTGGAAACACACCGTCTTACGAAGAGACTCTTGCAGCAATCTCCACGCTTAACACGGGAAAGGCGCCAGGTCCTGACGGAATAACTGCGGAGTTGTTGAAGGCACACTAAATCCAACACGTAAACGGACGTTGCACGAAATCATTTGCCAGATCTGGACGGGAGTGTGTCCTATGCCTACAGAGTGGAAAGAGTCATATCTAGTCCCGCTGCCAAAAAAGGGAGACCTTGACGTCAGTGCCTGGTAAGGTTTTTGCCAAAATTCTTAATGGTCGCTTGGTGGCACATGTGGAATGCAATGCAATACTGCCGGAGACGCAATGCGGCTTCCGAGCTGGAAGGGGAACGGTGGACATGATTTTCACGCTAAGGATGGCTCTAGAACTGGCACGGGTTAAGAAGATCGACCTTTATGTCGTGTTCGTCGATCTCATGAAAGCTTATGACTCTGTTAACAGGTCTGGACTATGGGGGATTTTGAAGGCAAAAGGAGTGCCGGGCAACATGATTGAACTCATCAAAGAGTTTTATACGGGAAAAACAGTGCGGGCCAGTGCGGAGGGTGAACTCACGGAAGAATTTGAGCTTCGCACTGATTAGGACAGGGTTGTTGCTTGGCTCCACTTTTGTTCAACATATACTTGGCGGCGGTTATGGAAGAATGGTACCACACTGCGGATACACATCTCACACTTCCGTACCGTATTGATGGTATCTTACGTAGGCACATGGATGAAGGTTCTCTAAACAAGTACTCGACATGGGATCACATGAAGCTCAGCGATCTTGGGTACGCTGATGATGCTGCTTTCCTCACGGATACATATGAGAAGCTGGTCAAAACGATTTTAGGATTCCAAACCTTATACAAACAATGGGGATTGACGATGTCAGTCGAAAAAACTGAGGCGTTGGTCTCGCAAGGGGAATTGCCGGGGCCGGTCCGGGTTGAAGAGGTTGATGGTTTTGACCAGGTGAAGTTCACAAAAAATTTTGAATATTTAGGAGCGGATGTGAGCACGAGACAGGGGTGTGAGGATGATATAACCCGTAGAATTGACAAAGCACGAAAAGCCTTTTGGAGACTTGCGTCTAATGTCTGGGATGTCAAACAATTGTCCCTTTCTATAAAAATACGGGTATATAGAGCATGCGTGGTCTCGGTGTTGTTGTACGGATGCGAAACCTGGACGACCACTTTTCAATGTAGAAAAAAGCTAGAACAGTTTCAGATGGTGTGCCTTCGCAAATCTCTAAAATCGGCATTTGGGAGCAGGAACAGATGCATCTTAACAGCGGTAAACTGCGGGATTGGTTGGGTGTACCTACGGTGTGCGATATGATTGTGCAAGCTCAGACACGCTGGTTGGGACATGTGGCACGACTGAACAATAATCGGTTACCCAAACAAATGCTTTTTGCATTTTTGCCTGGCAGTGTTGGTGTGCCCACGCAAGCCGGAAGGCGCAGCGGGAAATGGTTGGCATTTGATTTTGTCAATGATTTGGAGAAGGCAGGTATTCCTTTTAGTGGATGGCTGCAAGCTGCGCGCCGTAACCATGGGTCGGAATGGCGTACAAAAGTTTTTCAAGTTGCTCGCTGGTATACTCCCAAAACACCTCGGGCAGGAATAGATCCTCCTGATCGTGCAAAGGAACGGTCGCGGAATGTCTCGTCGCGAACGGTGAAGCGGACGTTTGTGGAACATGTTAAACAGCAACAGGAATGGTTCAAGCAAGAAGCCTTTACTGATGGCGTCTTAAAATCTGAACAAAGTTTGGGGGGGGCGAGATGCATTGATTGTGCGGGTTTTGGATGAGCTCAGCAACAAATATAGTGACACATGGATGGATATGACGGATGAAGAAATTGTGGTGGACATGACAACGGAGTGGGATGATTTGTTGGTAGTGGAGGCGGATCTTGGGTTAATGCCAATGGTTGTGCGCGCGGCGCGATGGAAGGTCTGTTCGGACGTTGGCACTCACACAGGTACTCGCCGTCGTTTGATTGGAAAGCAGCCTGCTCCGGCTCATGGCGCGAATGTTGCACACGCTAGAGCAGAAAATGCTCAACCGATACCGCCGCCACCACCGCCTGTGGCGCCCCAAATGGGAGTACGGGTTCGCATCAAAAGGTATGGGCGGCAGGCTAGTCCGAATCGTCATGGTAATTTCCCGTGTTCGTTATGTGAAAGAAGTTTTGACACGAAGGTAGCTCGTTCTTCTCATGTACGCATCGTGCACCCAGAAGGGACGTTTCGGGAAGACGGTTTTCAGTGTGAGTTGTGTCCCAGATTATTCCTTGTTCAGGGGAAACTCACAGAGCATTACCGCAGGGATCATATCCGTAACTCGCCTGCTGTGTCTTGCCCTCACTGTGGAGTAGTTTATCCGGCTAAGACACTCCTGCTTCAGCACTTCATTCAAGATCATTCTGACGTGGAGGCGCGATTTCCAGGATCATGCTTCCTTTGCGAGGCAAGGGGCGATGGGAGCTATTGCTTACATGAATACAGCTCTGACATTTAAGAGGCACAGAACGAAAGAACATTTGCATGACTGGCCAGTGCGTGTATAAGGTAGGCACGTTAATTGCTGCTTGTCTGCATGTCTGTTGGATGTGTGCAGTTGCAATACCTGTGAGCCTTGAAAGGCCCAGCCCCCAGAGAAGTGCGCAAGAAATGGGACGGAACGAAGACCGGGGCACGGACAGAGACCGTAGGCCTAAGCAGTCCGAGCCACGGCGGGAGGACTTGGAGGACACCGTTAGGCGGCAAGGCGAAGAACTCCAGGACTTAAGGGCTCAGCTGCAGCGAACCAGCAAGTTGACGGTCTTCACGGCACGGGACATGGGGGAAGCAAAAGCTGCCTTGCAAATCGCGGTGTTCATCACGGGCTCTTCAGGGAGCATATGCAGGGCATCCTTAAGGCGTACCAGACAGCCCGTGACCAAGCCAGAGACGGGGGCGGTGCCAGCTCGACAGGGTCCGCCAGGGTGGAGCCCTTGAAAGTCCTGCTCTACAATGGGATGATCAAGTACCTGGTGGAGTACGCGGAAAAGTCCTTGCCCGCCGCGGTTGGTAAGTGTCAGGAAATCGCTGGCTTCTTGGCCGGACGGGACGTGTTGGCCATAGGAAACACGCACAATCCACCACAGATGGATGCTCCGTGGGTCTTGATCGTGACGTTTTCTGGATCTGCACGCGGAAGGGAGATGAGGGCCCTGTGGGACTGTGAGGAGGTTCAGGCTATGGCGCAGAAGCGGGGAGGTCTCTGGCCGGAATTCGGCATCAGACCCGGAAGCTGGCGACCCACGCAGCTGTACAGTGATGTAGCCTCAGACGCTGGACTAGACTTCAAAGGCAAAGGCAAGAGCAAAGGCAAAGTCTCTGGCGGAACCGGCGTCAAACGCCGAAGCGAAACCCCTGACATGCGAGGTGGTGATTTCACACGTAGAAAGTCTTAGTATCCTCAAAGGATAGGAAACGCCACGGATGACGTAGACCTGCCCTGCTGCATGTAAAGCACAGTTTTCTGTGGGCTACTGTGCCCCTGTCGGCACCATCCGACGTTCATCTCGGTATCGTCCGAGAGGTTTCTTTTTGGTAAAAATCGTTGAGTGCAGACGGCTTGATGGTGTTTCTGCATGCTCACATGTTTTTTCCCCCCCCTTTGTAGTGAGTGTTTGTGCTGAAGTTTTGTTTCTAATTAGTGCCAGCCCCTTTGGTGATGCAGTCTCTGTCGGCTGGCTGTGACACACTGCGTCATCTCTGCAGGGCGTCAAGCACTGCGATGCGGAGACTATGCCACCGCATGGTGGCGTTATGTCCTCTTCACGTGTTGGGGGACAGGGGTAGGGTCTTCCAGTTTAGCCCCCGGGCAATGCAGATTCAAAAATGACTCGCAAAGGTTTTGATCTGCACTGCCCCCAAGAGTCTTGGAAGCCGTAAGGACGAAATGTACCCGACAGGGTTTAAGGTTCAGATACCACAATAGGAATTCATAGTAGAAGGGAAAAAGGCCCTAGGTCATCTGGGAATCTGCTCAAGGAGGGGAGTTGATGAGTAGGAAAAGAACAGAGCGTTACTCTACCACAACCTGCTTTGATGCAGGTTCTCATTCTCATTATGAACCCTCATAGACACTACATGACATAGGTTTTGGTAGGTTAAGTATATGCCCAGGACCAATACCTAGCCGAGCTGGTGGGGCGAGCATCTAATTTGCAACCATTGCCTCCAGTCGCGGCTTTGCCACGGCCTTCTCCTGTTCGCCTTGCCGAAGCGCCCTGGCTTTAGGGCTTCATGTAGAAGCCTAGATAATTACCTGTACTATTTTGGGGGGTTCCTTATGTTAATTATAACATAAAGGGTCCCAAAACCCTATTTACGGTGTAGGGCCTCTTTGCCAAGCCGCCCGAAGTGGAGGTCCCGGATCACGTGGCTGCCGAACTTGTTCTTCCTGGCAGCTGGGGTCATCCAGAATTTTGCCGCAGGCCCTGCGCGCTCTTCGTGCGAGGGACCTGTCAAGCCGGTTGGAATTGTCTTCACTGCCATCATGCAGAGCATCCCGGTACGTTTCGCCCGACCAAGCGCCTTCGGGAGAAGTTGCAGCGCCTGAGTGTCTGGGTTAATTAGAAGGTTAAGGATTCTCGTTTAAGTTACCACACTAGGGATCAAGAGTAATTGATAGGTTTCCGGATGATGGTTATAAATTAACCCAAAGTCATTTATCCCTAAACTATCGCACCTACCTTTTTGTAGGGCGTAAACCATAAACCGATACGGGAACCCCGCACAAAAGTAGGTTTTGTAGGTCCAAGAATTCCGTAGCAAGAACCCTAAACCGCGAAAAACCCCATAAACCCTAAACTCCAAAAACCCTGAACCCTGAACCCCTTAGGGGTTATTTAGAGTTTAGAGTTTAGGATATCTTAAGGTTTAGGGTTTAGGGCTTAGGAAGGTTTTAGTTTAGGGTACAAGAACCCAGGTGTTTCAGGCAAGCTGCTCCTCCTACGCAACTGCTTAGAGGCGAAGGCTGCCAGAATGCTGGAGGAGGATCCTTCCTTTCAAGCACCTTGATCGTTGATTTAGGGTTTAGGGGTTTAGGGCTTACTTTCAAGCACCTTGATCTTTGATTTGGGGTTTAGGGGTTTAGGGCTTAGGCGGCTTAGGGCTTAAGGTTCAGAATACATACTGTTAACCCTAACCCTAAATCCTAAAAGAAAGTCTAAACCCTTAACCCAAACCTTCATGATCCCAGAGGTTCATTTTCAACGCTTCCGAAGCTGAACCAGTAAGGCCTTGCGAGATATTGTTGAAGACGCTTGGGCCACGGCGGACCAGCGACTGGGTTATTGTAAGGAGTTTAGGGTTTAGGGTTGTCTGTAGATCCCTTTTGTGGTAACTTAATGTAGCTTAGAGTTGGCTCTTTTTAAGGAGTTTAGGGTTTAGGGTCATCTATAGATGCCTATTTTGCTAACTTAAATTAAGTTCTAGGCAAGCAGCCACAGACGTGCGCGCGCTCCAAGCACAGCTCTCCGCGCTGCCTGTAGGTGCCTTGCTCGGCAAGCAGGTGATCGGTGGTCTCACTCCCGAAATTCGCAGCAGCATCGAAGAGCAGCTGAATGTGTTGAAGTTGACCAGCCCCGCCCGTCGTGAGCTGCCACACGCCCAAAACCAAAACCAGCCTTAAGGATAATACTGCTTTGTTGACAATCTAGGGGTCCAAGTGCCTCAAAATCATTTACTTTCCCAAATAGTACCTGTTCCATTCATTTTCTGTGTCGGTAGATGTTATCGGGGCATCTCAGATCGAGAAGAGCACTGCAGAGGTGTTTCCTTGCAGGATTTTTCTGACGTCAGCTCGCCGGAACGCCCTAAGCCCCCCCCTCTCCCTCTACAACTTGCAGCCCGAAGCAGCGGTCTTAATACAGGGCCAAAATAATAACCAATACTCTTGGGGTTCGTCACTATAGTTATAGTTATGGTTTAGTTATAGTATAATATACACCAAAGTTTTGCCCCCACTCTAGCTGTTAAGGCCCCAGTACCAGTTGCGGGTTCAGGGTTCAAAGTCTTGTAGACCCTAAACCCAAAACCCAAAACCGCTAAGCCCTTTAAGTTCCTGCCCTCACCAAAGGCGCGGAGTTCTACAAGGGACCTTAAAGACGAAATGACCCTAAAATGGTTCAGACGGGTAGTTCTCCAAATTAGGGTCCTTTTCTGTAAGGGTGCCGTGCTTTTTTGGGGGGCCTAATACGGGACCCTAACTTAGAGAACTACCCAGATACTCATAGAATAAGATCATATGGCCCTGTGGTCCTCAAGGGTTCAGGGCCGACGGTGAGCACCGAATTCTCAGTTGAACAGCTTCGCCGGTAGCAGGACTTTGGGTTTAGGGTTTAGGGTGTGGAGGTTTAGGGTTTAAGGGTTTTTACAAGGTTTATGGTCTGCTGCTGGCAGGCAATTTTTCTCCTGTCCAGGCAGGAAGCCCTTGACACACCAAAGTTCACCAGGAGGTGGGCCAAAGTGCACAGACCGAAAGACACCTGAATGACTACCTGGGCGACTTTCCCCTGG
>CAJNDV010033386.1:67670-85770 GCA_905221635.1 Symbiodinium sp. CCMP2456 | reverse complement strand
GGTTGAGGGCCGACGGGGAGCACCGACTGCTTACTTTGAAGAATGTGGTCCTTGAAGGACTGCTCCGAGGGCTGCAGGCAGATGTTGGCCGGAGATCTATTGCTGCCAGGAAAGCTTGCTTTCCAGGCAGGAAGATCTCTGTACACCAAAGTTCACCAAGAGGTGGGCCAAAGTGCACAGACCGAAAGACACCTGATTGACTACCTGGGCGAACTTCCCCTGGGGCATCAGGTGAAAACGATGACACGGATCTCGTAGATGGTGTAATTTCAATTTGTCTCTATGTGTGCAGTCTTTACTCTTTACAGAAGAAGTGTCCTGGCAATTTCGTGAAATGAGAACAGAGTCCAAGCCGTGTCGCAATTTAAACTGGCATTTGTAAATGCATATGCTACTCACCTCAGCGCAGGACAGGTCCGCGTTTAAGCGAGAACGCGAACCTAAAGTAGGCTGCCTAGGGCAGAACAGGCATCGACACCTGACCTACATAGGATGATGCGAGCATATACCTGTCACTGTATCGGTCAGGCTTTCCAGTTGTTTTCCAGGAAATGTCGAGCTAAACTAGCAAAGTCTGTCGAGAATTGCCTGACGTGGAGGAATGCTCCTTCGCGGGATTTTGGGGTAATTGGGGCAGAGCCGGTACTACGTACGGGGCATGACTCCCCATCAATGGAGCCATTGTCTCTAAATCTGACACCCCGAAACCCTAAACCCGAAGCCCTAAAGTCTTAAACCCTAAGCCCTAAACCCGAAACCCGAAAGGCCTAAAACCCTAAACCCGAAACCCTAAAGCCTTAAACCCGGAGCCATATCCTAAGATGTAGTTGAGATTGCTAGGAGTGAACGCGCAGAAGCAAGCTACGGAAGCTAACGTCAGGCTCTAGCCTTGAAATGCTTCCTGTAAGGTTAGTTCTCTTAGAGTTAGGGCTAGGGTTCAGGATTTGGGGTGTAGGGTTTAGCGTTTAGGGTTTAGGGTTTAGGGTTTGGGGTTAGGGTTCAGGGTTTTGACTTTGGGTTTTTTTGGTTTCGGGTTAAAATTTCCCAAAATAGTACGGTACCTTGATAAAAAGTATCCCAAAAAGGACCCTAATGAGAACTACCCTTTAAGGGTTTCCTCAAGGACGGTTAATGGCTGTGGGGTTTTTAGGGTTGTGGGGTTAAGGGTATAACAAGCATTTTTGGAAGCACCTGCCGTTCACCTTTCTGCAGGACTTGTCCGCGAGTTGGAGAGAACTGCTGCGAACCCAGCATTTAGAAACTCCGAGCCCAAGTTGTGAAGGGCCAGAGCAAGCGTCGAGACCTCGAAAAGAGCTCCTGAGTAGTTACTATTTCTTTCCCCTCTAGACCCTGTGTAGCTTTATTATATCATGTACCCAGACCCTAATCTAACCAATAACGTCCTGTAGTAGCTTGCGGAAGGAGTGCTGTCAGAGGTTCCACCATGTGACGTAGCTGCCCGATCGGTGAAACGACGGGGAGTAGCCTTATATCCTTACTTACAAAGTCCAATGATTTCCCAAGTACACATATTTTTTGGATGCGACTCGCGTTCCTCCCATCATTGCGTTTTGCATCTCACGGGGTGGTCAGGGGCCTCTGGGTGCTCTTAGAATCGTTCTTGGGTACTTAAAGGATCATGGGACGTAGCAACAAGGGTTATATCTACGGTAACTGTATTCAACATCACTTATAAGCCTAATAAGATACTTATATCCTTACTTACTAAGTCCCAGATCCTGCAAGTATGCACTGTTATTAAGTTTCTGACATTGAGAGGTACCGTATTTCAATTTTCGACACGAATCCCAGTAAGGGAGAAGTACCTTATTCAAATATGTGTCGCGACTCCTCTTATTCAGGGCGAGGTACTCGTTACGAGTCCTATTGTCCCGAAGCACTATGCTAATTATTACCTTAAGTGTCCATGTACCCACATGTAAATACTTTAGCCTTAAACCAGTCCCTATACAGGTACTTTAGGCTTATTTGGGTTCACGTACCCTTGGGGTAATTATCAAGGATAGGTAGACTTACCTTATGTCGCCATATTTACAACCTTACTTGCTAAGTCCCATGGACCGTTAAGGTACTATGCTAATTATTACCCTAAGGATCCCAAAACCCTAAACCCTAAGCCCTAATTATTATCCTAAGGATCCTAACATTTGGGGAACGCCCAAAACCCCAAAACCCGAAACCCTGAGCCCCACGCAGACGAAAGGGCTCTCCCTACAAAAGTCCGGACCCTCCCCAAAAGATACCTGGACCCTTAGAGTAAGCCCTAAACCCCAAACCCCCAAACCTTAACCCAACCCTGGGGCTATTTGGGTTCCTGTAGCCTTGAGGTCCTTATCAAGGCCCCTATAGTCATACTGAAACTCCCATGTCAACAAGAGCTCGGAGGACTGGTTCCCGCGGTTGCGTTCCGCGGTTGCATGTTTTCTCACCGGCGTCTGAAGCTTACGCTTGGGGTTTATAGGGTTATGGATGTAGCTAAGTATTTAGCGTGCAGGGTTGAGTGGTTCTGGGAGATCCAAATTACTTGGAGCATCCATCGCAGGAAAGAAAAGCCCTGTCAGCTGAGGAGCCAAGACTCATGCAGTGTCAGCTCTATGTGTGGTTGATGCCGCGGAAAAAATGCCTGAGTTGGGTTCGATTGCTTCGGATCCTTGGGTCTGTGTGAGAGGCTCCCTTGATACGAAACCTGCAGCTTACCAATACCATTCCTTATGGAGGGGACCTGGCTCATCACAGCAATAAAACTCGGCAAGTTTAGAAGCCCGAAGTGTAAGCCCTAAACCGATTTGTCAAGCCTCCTTACATTAAGTTCTCGCCATGGACCAGCGCTTTCCTTGAACTAAACATATTCAAACCCGAACGGTCTAAAGGATCCCGTATTACAGCAGGTACTTCGCTTCAGGATAGTACGATATAGTACGGATGCTATGTTGTAGTTTATGGGAGACTCCATTGATCAAGGTTTGGTACTTGGGCCCTTAGGGACAAGATGTCTTCCTAGTTTAAGGACCCTAAACCCTAAACCCCAAAACCCTAAACCCTAAGCGCTGGGGAATCCTCACCCCGAAGATTCGGGTTTGTCGGCCGTTGGAACGGTTCCCTGTGTTGTAACCCACTCAGAGTAGTCTCCGAGTAGCATCAATTCCGCGGCCCAATTCACCTATATGCAGATCCCTTCACCCTAAACTTAACAGCACAGCTCCACCAACCCCAAAGCCAAAACCCTGCCCTACACCCTACACTCTCAGACCCTGAACCCTCATCCTGCACTTTAAGCCTTCAACCGCATGACCCGAGAAAACCTAACTCCGAAGCTGCGAGAGCTTGAATTCCGAAGACAGGTCTGCCAAGACCGACTCCGGCTGCTGAATTGGGAGAACCTGGACCCAGACTGTTGCGGCCACCTGGGCAGGAATAAGGGATCCTCATGGACCCTTTAAGTCGGCACGCCAGTGTCGAGCTCTTGGAGGCCTTGTGAACAGCCTTGTCTTTGAGAGAGTTTCTCGCTTGCTTCTTGCGGGGACATAAACGTCCTTCGCGGAGCAGAAACTCTGGACCGGTTCATAACAGCATGGGGGTTGGGCTTGGCTTGGATTCATTCAGCTCTGTGTAGCGCCTTGCTGTGCTTGCTTTCTTTTCAGACTGCCCATCAATGAAGCAGAGGTTTTCACCGCCGCGAGTTGGGACTGCTCCGTGCGACGCGGCTCAGCGATGGCATGTACGAGGAGCGGATGGCATGCTTGCTGCTCTTGCGATCAGCTGCTGTCTTGCGCAACATTCTCCCATGGAGTGCCGATGACAGCTGTATTCCGCAGTTCTGTGCAAGGAGTCCTGGCCCATGTTTGACGATGACTGCGCTCGTGGTTGCTGGGTCAGAACTGGATTTTGCAATTTGCATTTTGCATCCTGGGGCCGACGCCGCCAGCTTTCAGACCATTGTGCTGATGTTGAGGAATCCTGAAAGTTGTTGGCAACATGGGCGGCAACTCCTCTCGGCGAACCCCACAGCTCGTAGCGGATTCGCTGTTCTCGATTTCCTCAGTCTTTGCATAGTCGGTGCGAACAGTGGTCTGAAACAAGAACGAGACACGAACGGATACGACCGCATCCTGAGTCCTGAAGACAGATGTTGTAACAATCATTTCTCACAACAATTGCAAGGTCTTGAGTATGGACGCAGCTCTTATGTGATTCGTGTGGACGCTGAGCTGCAACTTCCTGACTCGGCGACAGCAAGTTGAAGCGTGTGTTGAAGGTTCGCATGAAACGGAATGCCATGCATTGACGTTCATCAGTTTCTGTTGTTGCGTACCAGCTATGCCTATCATCTGGTACGCGACTGACGATTGCCAAGCTTAGACGATGCATAGCCGACATTCTCTAGATGACCTTGCCTGGGTCTTGGCGGTGATGATCACGACGATCACATACGTGATCCGACGACGCAGGCGGTAATCATGTTGTGGTTTCATTTGTTGCTGTCGCTTTAGTGGTGTTTGCTGACGATGTTAATGGTGATGATGGAGATAATGGTTATGGAGATGGTGATGAGGAGAGATGGTGAGGACGGCGAGTGGAGAAGATGAAAGGGTTGTTAGTATTGCGAATGCTCTCATCGATAACTTTGGTAGGTTCTCTTCGCAAAGTTGTTTTTTGCTCGTCTGACCTTTGTGTTTCGGGTGGGCAAGGAAGAAGTGGTATCCAACAGGCGAAGCGCGTAGTTGCAACTGTGCTGAGGGTTGTCGTGTCTGGACCGAGTATCGCAGTGCTGGGTTACAGTCGCTTACTGTGCTTGTTGGCATGCTCAGCAGCTTCTTGGGCGGATGCGTGGCATGATGAAGGAGAGCTGGACTCGCGAAAGGCGGCAGGATCGGAGGCGTCCGTCCAAGCCGTTGCAGCCGGACCATGCCGACCACTCCTGCCCTCAAACCCTCCACCTCAACGCCCTGTCATGGTTATCCCCAAGATCTCCACACAACCCGAGAAGTCTTGTACCGAGGAAGCGGGGCTGCCCCTGGAGTTGCGGTTCATGGGAACCTCCAAGCTTCCCAGGCCCGGCATCGGAAAGGGAGTGGAGATGTGCTGGCAGGTCGCGCTGTCGTCGCTTGTCCCCTAGTTGAGCCTTTCCGGGCTCGTAGCGGTAGACGCCTGTGATACCCTCTCAAAGCAACCTGCCCTGGCAGGCTCAGCCGCATCCATTTCTTTGCCGAGAGTTCAGGTCATGAGGTGCTCTTGCGCTTACCTCTGGGGCGCTTGAGGAGGCTGGGTTGTCGGATCTGGGACCAAGGGCTGCTCACAAACATTCCTCTGAAGGCCACGGCTGTACATCTTCGGAATCAACTTCGACATCATGCGGAGGACCTCCATTCCGAATGCAGGGGACAGCCATGGTGCCGAGCTCGGACTATTTTAGGTGCGCCTACAGCTACTTGTCGCAACAGGATTGTGGCTTTCAAACCTTGGAGAACCCAGGCGCGATGTACCTGGACCGTGAGCGGCTATGGTTGCTGGGCTTTCACACTCAGCCCACGACCGCCAAGAGCCAGCGCGTCGTGTGCTTTGAGCCACGCAAGCATCTGAGGCTCTACATCAATGCTCGAGGCATTGCCGTGGTCCAACTTGGGTGGAGTGCGTAGGATTCTGCTGTTGGTCGTTCGCATGTAGAATGTAAGCCTGGTCTTCCGTTTAGCATGCTCATGGGCAGGGATGTTGAGCGACACCTAATTAATTGGCTGATAGTCGTGTCTGCCAGGTTTCCGAGTTTCAGCTAGCCAGGGACACATCTCAATACGCACGATTTTCTGCTGTGACGAAATAATGGGAGAGCAGCACTACATTCGTCTTGTGCTGGCAGGCATGCCCGGAGGGAGTCGTGGACAAGGAGCCATTGTCCTGCAACTTCTGGAGGCCGCAATCTAGTGCTTGGAGGCCTTGTGTCCAAGAAATAGGGCCGGAGTCTGCTCTACCGGGGGACTCACACACAGCTTGGGGGGCAACGGATCATGTTGCCCATCTGAATAAAGCATTGCAGTCGGCGCGTAGAAAAGATGCCGCGTGTGACCGTGAAGAAACACTTTTCAAGCCATGGACGCAGGTCTTCGTTGCTGAGGTGGCTCCCTGACCGCATTAGTGTTCTCTTCTCCCTATAGCAACCTTGGTGTGTTGTGAATGAGGAGTTTGTGACCGTCGCATGCATCAGTGCGTTCGTGATTAAAGGTAGACACGCTCCGGAAGCGTCCTCTCCAGGCCACGATAATGCTACTGCAGCGTCTGTCTTAGGTCGTCTTCGTCCCACTCGAGGAGTTCAGCCAATTCAAATTCGTGGAAGACCTTGCGAGGCACAGTTGGGTTGACAAAGCTCAAGCGTGTCCATAGTTGTTGGTTCTGGTTTAGTCTTAGTTGTTGGAAGTTTCTGGCGTCGGCACTGCCGTCTGCTTGACGGTTCTTGTGAATCGACATGTACTGTGTAGTGACTGCCTGAATGTTGCTATGCGAATATTGATCTTGCAATTAGTGCTAGACTGAGATTCTTCATAATGCTCGTTGTTTCCAACTGCCCAACTCGCACGGCTTCGGATCAGGCCGGGACGACGACAGCGACTCACGGTAGTCTAAGCTGCAGCCTGTACGAAGGGTATTTCTTTCGATCCTTCGTAAACCAGGCGAAGCTCCGATCATGGTTTCTTTTCCGGGTCTCTTCTAGAAACCCCCTTTTGATTGGCTTATCAGCTTTCCCGGGCCAGGTCCCTCAACGTGACCGAAGACCGGGTCTCACTGGTGACTCTCGGACTTGGCCAGCTCAATGCTGCAGGGACGAGGGCCGGGAGTGAGTCTCCCACACTTTCGGGGTCGTAACAGCAAGGAGTTCGCGGCGCGATGCCGAAGTTTGGAGCTGAGGAACATCACGTACGATGGGCAGAGGTGGCTCGAGGGACCGAACGGCCGGCGATTGCGGATGGTGGCCGGAAGCCTACAAGCCCAGGGACCCATACCCCGCAAGAGTCAAGACAACTCCGCAACCTGAATCAACAAAGCCCACCTCCACCTCGTGTCTCCTGCGTCATCATTCTCGCCTTCACGAAAGTAACTAGCGAAACTCACGATGTCGACATCCGAATTTGCGTTTCAAGCATCGGAGCGAGCAGGATACGTTGAAGAGGGCGCAACTCCCGTTCCCGGCAGCACACAGCTCATTCGTTGTAGTATCTGGCCATTGCTGAACAGGATCTTTGCATCAGCTCCTGTTTCTAAGCTGAGATCCGCACATGGTTCTGTACCGTCGGTACATGGCCCAGGACACCTTGCGGATCGAGTTTGAAGTCTCCGAGGACCATCTCTGCCCTGTTAGTCGTACTAGTAGTGGCCAGAAAAGTCATCATAGCGAGCAGAAAACAGCAACCAGCGATCATCGTAGCAGGAGTAGGTTGACATTGTCATTCTTACTGTCGCCAACATGTTGTTGGTAGTTGTTCCGCCACTGCAAAGCATTGTCGTTGTCGCAGTGTCAACTCGCTCGCTGGCGGCACGAGGGTCGCCTATTGTGAAGACAGCAGCACTGGCAGGACCCGGATATCCTAGACTTGGCCGCCATGGACTCAGTGCTTCATGTCATGCTGAGCCCGACTTGTTGTGCAGTTGTTGCAAGGTGGTTTTTTGCAAATGTAAAATAGCTTCCCCTGCTTTAACCCACCAAGAAGCCAGAAGTCGGTCGAGAACGCACTCTGCACTTCATCTGACACGAATGGTAGCGTGGCTGAAGGTCTTAGAGGAAAAGGGAGGGCGGCACAAGACGCAACACCACAGGTACTTCTGGATGCGCCCTGGGAGTCCATGGGAGCCAGCGATGCTTTCTTTGAAGATTCCGTGGCCCAGTTACCTCCTGAGGCCGCACTACCAGAACTAGATTCGGGAATAGGATGTGAACTCTGCTGGTGTCTACAGGTTGAAGACCGGTCTTTGCAGGTTGAGAGTCATGATGCTTATGGTCGGAGGCATTGACGTGTGTTGCCGTGATTTTCGCAAGCTTAGCGCGGTTCCCCCTGCTGCTGCTTGGAATCTTTGAAGCCGCGAGGCGCTCTCGGTCGCCAGCATCCGCAACCTGTCTACAACTTTCCAGGTGCTCCCGCAACCCGCTCCGAGCCGCAAGGGGTTGGATGCAGCTCCTTGTTGGACTTGGCAATCAGGCTGTAGTTAAGCACTACCAGAACACAAGCCGTCTTCCAGCCAACTCTTGCAGCAAAGACTTGCAGTGCCTTGCAGAGAGCATACTTGCTGCAAGAGGAAGTGGCTTCGAAGGTTTGCAGAGTTACGCCTGGGGAGCTTGGACCGAGGCTGCGGAATCTACATTCATGCACATATGTGTAGATGGATATTGAATCTGCATATATAGATATACATATACACATTCGTTTGTTTGCTTATCTATTTATGTAGGTGTTTCTTTATTTATGTATTTGTTCATAGACATACACGTCATTACATTGCACTACATTACATTGCATTGCACTACATTACATTGCATTGGACTGCATTGCATTGCATGCATAGCGTTACATTACACTACACTACTTTACACTACATTTCACTGCCTTACATACACGTAATGAGTTCAGATACAGGAACCAACGAGACAAAGGTTGTAAAACCGGAGAGGGAGAAGGAATAGCACGTCTAGTGATATGTCATGAAAGTCGAAGTTCGCCGCTTCTCGCCGAACGACTGCTGCTCAAGTGACCTTCCCGAGCCGAGCTGGCCAAGCCACCGGCTTCCGGGAAGTTGGTGGTGACTTTTGTCATGTAAGTTGAGCGGCACAACCAGGCAGTCGGAGCGGACAGCTGCACTAGTTACTAGTTACTAGTTAGCGTTCTGTTTTCTTTCCGGGTGCCCCATGCCTCTGCAGCAGAGCAATAGCCAGGAAAGACTGCAGTGAGCCTAGCAACCATCTACTCTCCTGACGGGTCCTGCTGCAGCCCATGCGTGGAAGTCTATGAGCAGCTTCGTGCTGGGATGCTAGGCTGCCTTGCATGAGTCGGCCTATTCTAGAAGACTAGAAGTACGTTGTGTAAAGCACACGGGCAGTTGCGATGGCACCCTGTGGGCAGTCATTTCTCTTCTCGTATAGTCTACCCAGTTCCTCGGGTACGAATGTGATGGGACTGGCGATCCTTATGACCTCTTGGAGTTGGAGTTCCCAAAATGTTCCAGGTCTCAAGGAGCCGGCTTGTCTGTCTCCGCAAGGCAGAGCAAGGCACCTTGAATTTCGGTGTGGGTCTCAGCTTTTCCGGACTGATTCAGCATCCGGCATCACATTATTCAGCTGTGCGTCCTCCGCTTCAGACAAGAACAGTGCAACCGAAGAATCTCTCTGACTGCCTGGATCAAAGCCGGCTGTTATGAGTTCTGTTGTGATGTCTAACTTTAGGTCTCGAGGCGCATGGCAGAGGCAGGGGCATCCAGTGCCGATCAGTCTTTGCAGAGGGAGACAGAGACGGAGAGAGAGAGAGAGAGCGAGCTCCTGTCCCCAGCCGACGAGAGAGAGAGAGAGAGAGAGTGTGTGTGTGTATTTGTGTTTTCAGTACCACACCGGTAGCTCCAACCACTTGAGAGCTCACAGCTGGGGGGCTCAGCAAACAATGATGTAGGGCCTTCACAGTATTGCATTGCTTGTTGATGTGTGAAATTCTCGAGAGCCACCCAGATCCCCAAGAGCTGTGCTTGAACAACAAACAGCGATAGGGGGACAGATCCGGTGCGGGCCCGATGTTGCCGGGGGTCATTTAGTCTAGCTAAAGGTTTCCTGCTCAGAGGCCCCGGCCCACATCGGAAATAGCTTTCACACATGGACTGCGCAACCAGTGCGGGCACGGGCGCAGAGGGGGGTGCTACGCCCTTCTCTTGACTGTGTGGAAGAAGATAGCGAGAGCTGCACGGGCACCGGTCATGCTGGTCCCATCTGTCAGAACTTGCAAACACTGGTGGCTCGTCAGATGTTGTCAGCACCAGAAGGGTGTGCATTGCACCCTGCCTGCGAAGCAGGCGTGCCGGAATGACTATGAAAATCGGACGTGCCTGGTGCAGTGTTCGGGCAGGTGACCTTCGCAGAGGAGTTGGTGGACGGGCACGGCGAGCGGCAGAGTGGCTCAGGCCCAGATGTCGTGAATCAGATCTGGTCTGCAGCTGGAGAAGTTTCTGCGGTTTGTTCCGCTTCCGATTTCGACCGGGATCTTCTGGTTGCCTTTTCAAGGCCAAAGGGCTTTCAGGCCTGTCTGCTCCTTGATTCCATCGTTACCACCAGGACCTCGCCCACCAGCGCACAACATCTGGGGACCGTGCGGGCTATGCCCACGGCCTTCACAGCGTTCCGAAGCTGCGAATGACTGCGCTCTTCAACTCCGTACTTTCTGTCTAAGATACGAGAATGATGGCGTGAACATCCCTTGCAGCTTTGGCTCCCAACTTCCCAAGCATTCTAGCAGGAATGGCAACCGTTGTTGTCATAGTTATAATCATACTGAATAGAGGCCTGCAGCACGCGTCCTGTAGCGTATGGCTACGCAGCCAACCCTTTCAGCAGGAAGCACATCGAGTAAGTCGGAGTTCAGCTCAGAGGACAGTGACTCCGACGATGCTACTCGGCTCTTCACGAAGGCTTTCAGCGGCTTTTGGAGGGCGGTTTAATGGTCACCGCTGGTCTTGGTTGTGTTGGTTCGGCCACGGCCATGACTACTCTTGCTTGTGATATCATGTGAGGGGCTGAGCGGCATTGATTGCAGCTAGTGATTGTTTTCATATTGCGATGGCACACTTCTGCCCACAGCCTCTATATGGATCTGACAAAATCCTCGTGGCTCAGTTGCAGGAGCCTTCTTACCCAGAGTAACCAGAGTAGGTTGAGAAATTCTGACCACATAAAGAACCTTGCCAACCCAAAAAGCACGATCTCTCATGCCTTCGCTGGGACTCAGTCATACTCCCACAGCGCCATGTTTTTTTGTTGCACGGCTCCGATGAACCGTGAACGAAGGGGGTGCAGATGCATGTTGGATCCTCGTCGGGGAAGCTTCCAGTTGCCCGGGGCTATTTCTTGTCGCTGCTTCAACTTCTTTCAAACTCTTCTTCTGACCCAGGAGCAGCCGGAGGGATGGAAGGATGGAGATGAGGCCCGGCTAACGCAGAGAAAAAGCTGAGTGGCCTTTGCAGGGTTTTCGGTGTCTCGTTGTCAGAATTGGTCCGTTGAAGACTCCAGTGCACACTAAGCTTCAGTAGCAAACACATCATTTTGAGTTCTAGTCGTTCGTTGCGATCGCTTCGAGCAGCTATGCCTGATGGTGGTTGCGTGTTGCCGGTAAGATTGACAAGCTACTGCTGCTGCTACTGCTACTTGTGCTGCTGCTGCTGCTGCCCCTGCACTGTACTGCTACTGCCACTGCTCCTCCTGCTGCTGCTCCTGCTCCTGCTGCTGCTTCTGCTCCTATCCCGCTCCCGCTGCGGCTACGGCTACTGCTGCTGCTACTGCTGCTGCTGCTGTCTCTGCCACTGCCACTGCTACTGCTTCTACTGCTTCTAAAAGTGCAGGTACTTGTAGCGAGTCGCAGCGAGATGTCTGACTTGAGGGCGTGAGGTTGAGGATTCTGCAGCCGGTTTGAGAGTTAGGGTTTACCCTTGAGCATATGGTCGTGTAGCTACCCAGCTGTATAACATAGTAAGTACTCGTACCTATACAACTTAGATAAGCAAAACAACTTCACCCATAAATACGCATTTAGATCGATACAAATGAGTAGATACACATACAACCCTGCACACATGCAGAGACACACAGATACAACGTCAGGCTTCACCCGAGCAGCTTAGCCGAAAGCGGCGGACTGCTGTGGACCGAGTGACATGGTTTCTTTCCTGTTCTGCAGTGCTTGGTTACATCGCTTTCCATGGGTCGTAACTCTGCATCACCTACCCAGCATTCATTTGAGGTGCCCCAGCCCCCAAGCTAGCCCAGACAGCCTTACGAGCATGCAAGGACTATGGCACCTTGCCTTTGAGAAGACCTCGCCCCAGACCCCAAACTCCAAGATGCAAAAGTGAACATCCAAGCAAGACTTGCCAAGCCTCCCAACTCAGGACACGCCACCAGACGCATGATCGTACAACAGTCAAATCTCACCGGGGTGGGGAGGTTGCCGGCTTGACAGGATGCTAGACCGCTAGACTCGGGCTCGGGCCCCGTTTTTGTCTCAAGCTTCGAGGTTTCGGCCTTGCAGACCCCAAACTCTAGATCCCATTCAAGTATGCCTTTCAGAAGAGTCGGAGCCCGAAAGAGGAGATGCAGAAGGTCGACTTCACTCCATCTTGGGCCCAGGCTCAATCGGAGGCCCGGGAGGGCTCCGGTTTCGTGGGGTCCCCGAGATGACTAAAGCGTACAACACGAGACGAGCTTCATTTCTGTAGTCCGGCCGTGTTCCTCTATGCTAAAGCCGCTCATGGCTGCAATGGTTCGGGCTCGGAGATTCGGAGCTCTGTGGCTAACCAGCATCCAGAAGTGACAGCCCGAAGCAAACACAGGCGCCTCTGATGCCTTGCAGGATTTAAGCCTCCTGAGACTGATCATCGCCGTGGGCTCCTCGAGCGAAGCAGGGCGAGTGCATGTCGTGGAGTCTCAGCTTTGCTTCAACGCTCAAAATACTAAAGCGTGGAGGCGCGGGCCTGATGGTGAAACTGTTTATGGGCATGTGAGCAAGAGCATACTCGTAGCAGTCATCATCATCATCATCATCATCATCACCATCATCATCATCATCATCATCATCACCATCACCATCACCATCATCATCATCATCATCATCATGATAATAATCGTCGTCGTCAACATCATCGTCATCTCCCATTGCCGTGGTTGGCGTACGTACATGTGCAAGTACCAATAGGGATACGCTCGGTGCAGAGTGTGCGTGTACATATGTATGCATGCAAGCATGTGTTCATGCCGGCATGTATGCATGTATGTATGTTTGCATGTATGGCTGTATGGATACGCGGATGCATGCATGTATCCATGTGTGGACAGGTGTATGTAAGCATGCAGGTCTGTATGTATGTAGTTATGTATATGTCTGTGTGTATGTGACTGTATGTGTGTATGTACCTATGTGTACAATTAGCAAAGCAAGTGTTACACGGTCGAAGCATCAAACCCTCAACCCCTGGCGCCTTCGCCCATCTGCAAAGCACAAGATGTGTGGACAAGTGCTAAGGTCAACAATGTCACTGCCAACTCGGACAAGCCAGAGGTCCCGACACAGGCGAATCCTTACAGACACGTGCATATGCGCACAGAGGAAGACAGATGGATGGGCAGGGAGACATACCCTTATGTGTGTAGACATAGCTAGAGAAGGTTGTTTGGTGAGAGAGCAACTCTGCTTTGTTTTTCTATCTCTCTCTCTCTCTCTCTTTCCCTCCCTCTCTCTGTGCCCACGCCAGTTTCGGTGCCACGTCTGTATGTAGTTGCCTATCCACATGTTTGGGGTGTGCATGTGAAAAGACTCACAACCGTCATCAATAACACCGTAGTGTTCTTGAACTTGGGAGGGGACAGACGTGGCCGGAGCTGCTGCAGAGAAACTCCTTCGATGTATCAACGCCATCGTGGAGGAGCTCCGTCCTTGAGTCGCAACCTTAGGCCTTAGAATTTTCCTTATGGATGCCTTGGGCCTACTAAAAGGTTTTGATTTTGTAGGTCAGGGTAGGTCGCTTTGCGCTGTGCCTGTGGGTCGAGGCAGCAAATCCATGTGACTTGTTGCTGGCCGCAGGAGAAGCGTGCCCAGTTCCTACACCTGAGGCAACCGTCATGCGACAGGAAGCACGAAGCTGCGCAAGAGGACTTTCGTCGCCTGATTTTTCGGTTAGTGGGAAGATTCGGCTCTGAACTGGCCAGGCTTCAGTGGCTGGTCTTCCATCTACACAGCAAGACCAACGTGTTCCCCTGGCATCGTTGTGGATTCTGACACGAGCGAGAAAGAACAAGAGAGAGTGAGTGCGGGACTGAAGGAGGGAGGACAAGGCATGAGCTGAAGTGAACAAAGGAGCGGGTGAATGAGAAGGGAAGGTGCGGAGAGTGCCCGATGTTTGGAGTGGATCTGATAGAGTAGCCACAAGTAGTCTCAATCGGAAGCACAGGCTGACGACAGCTGCCACGTGTATGGGACAGTCCAGTCAGACTTCGGTGACTCGGGAGCTGCAGCAGCAAGGGACAGATTTCCACTGAAACCCTGGTGTGCAACTGTTGCGGTCTCCCTCTCAAAACTCGGTTGCTATGCAGAATCGAAGCAAGGCTGGCCAAACATCCGACAGAGCTTTCAGCAAAGTACCTTCTCAAGCAGGTGCGTGTTTTTCCGATGACTTCAACCTTCCCACTCGAGCCAGGACCGAGGACAAATTCAAGCTGCCAGAAGCTTTGGAGACGCCTCGTTCACAACATGCGCAGAATGCACGGGAGGTGCTTTTGCCTCAACTGCACAAGGATGCTGTGGCACTGCTGTAGATCTCATGAGCTTGCTCTGAACTACACATGTTATATCCGTCACGTCCCGATGTTGCATGCATGGCCGTGACGGAAGCAGTCTTTTCGTGATGATCCGGCTCTTTGAAGCAATTTAACTTTCTGCGTCCCCTACCTTGCTGCACTCTGTGCTTCGTTTGCTTCATTGCCATGTCATCCCCGGCAGACATGCTCCGGGACTTTGAGATGCTACGTGCGCACCTGATGGCGGTGCTCCGTGCCCATGAGCAGGGCCCCGAGAGGGTCAGCTCTCCCAGATCGGCTTGGACTGGCGATGCAGCCGGTGAGAGTGAAGGCCCGACCATCTTGCCGAAGAAGGTCCTGGGTCTTATGGACATGATTGAAGAGTACAGCTTGAAGGGACAGGCAGTCTTCCAAAAGATCGCCGACTACGTGGCCCAAATGACCCCCAGCGAGCTGCAGGTTGCGGGCCGCGTTCTCATGGACACATCGCTCCAGGCAGACTTGGCGGAGTCCCACCACCGTCTCCGAGCCTTCAAAGCGGTGGTGTCTCACGATGACGACCAAAGCGATCTCGCCAGTTTGACCTGGAAGGGACTGCTGAAGAAGATGGTGGCAGAAGGAGTGAAGCCTGAGAAGATCCGCGAGGCTTTGTCCCAGCAGAAGATTGAGCTGGTCTTGACCGCACACCCGACGGAAGCCCAGAGGCGAAGCGCCCTGAAGAAGCACGAGGACATGCTGAGCTATTTGCAAAAGTACGACGGCAAGGACTCGCTCACCCCAGGACAGCTGCAAGGCCTCGATGACGATATCAAGGCTGTGCAGTGGAGCTGCTGGCGCACGAACACGGTGCGACGCACCAGGCAGGACCCACACTGCTGAGACTTTAAGCCAATTGCCGATGCACATCAGTGGTCAGCTCAGACTTCGCACCATGTCCCACACCTTCCCAAACCTGAAAAGATTAACATCACGCGGCAGGATACTCCATGAGGAAATTGCTGAACGTAGTCGTGCCGGGTGAAGGTAGTTGAGTGGTTCCATATAGCTCCCGCATAATTTTCAAGGAGCACATGTGTTGACATGCAGAGATTGTCTTGATCAGAGTCGAAGGAAAAACTGCCTGTGGTCCATCTGTTTTCGCTGAATAACTCAATATATTGAAACTAGTACCTTCAAGGGTCGCTCGCTGCTCGCTGCAAGGCCCACTCCGGAGGGAGAAGCGCGCAATGGCATGCTGGTCATCGAGGACACTGTCTGGAAGGCGGTGCCGGAGTACTACCGCCGAATCGACCGCTGCTTGAGGCGAATTGGCCAACCTCAGCTTCCTTACGGTGCATCCATTTTGAAGCTGAGCAGCTGGATGGGAGGAGATCGTGATGGCAATCCCAATGTGACGTGGCAGACGACCAAGCAAGTGGTGACGCTGCTTCGCTGGCGTATCGTGGAGCTCTACTACCGCGAGGAGAGACGGGAGAACTGTGCAGTGCAGTGTAGCGATGTGTAGCGAGCTTCCGAAAGAAGGAGAGAATTGCGTTGAGAGCTGTGCAGGTGGATGAGCTGCTCTACGAGCTGAGCATGACGGGTGAGACCAGCGAGGAGCTTCAGCGGGAGATCGAGGCAGTCAGCAGCATGTGGTCGGCCCCTACGGTGCCCGGAGGCAAGGTTTGCCGCCCCGACCAGCGTAGCGGTGTGCATTGGAACTTCCACACCGGCGTGGCCGCCGACGAGCCCTACCGAAGGCTTCTGATGGCCATTCGCAGGCGCTGCTGGCGAACGAAGAAGACGATGGAGGTGCATCTCGGCCGTGTGCAGAGTGCAGTCGACATCAGTGATTTTTTGATTGCACGCGCGCGCAGGCCATGTACATGGGCAGCCACGTAGAGGCGGACTTCGAGAAGGAGGTTTGTGCCGTGCTGTTTAAAGCTGTGTGTCACACGAGGAGCGCTACTAAGTTTGAGACTCCAAATCACTCCTTGGACCTGGGAGGTTCTGACGTCCGTGGACGAGCTTGCTCGGCCCCTGGAGATTATCTACCGCTCTTTGGTGGAGAGTGGCGATGAGGTGGCGGCTGCAAAAGCACATGTAGGTATGTAGGATTCTAGCATTTGGGGTTTCGCTGTGTGTTGTTGAGGCGGTGGCCAACGGCCGACTCCTGGACCTCATCCGCCGCGTCCGCACCTTTGGCATCAGCATGGCCTGCTTGGATGTGCGCCAGGAAAGCGACCGCCACTCAGAGGCTTTGGAGGCGATCACCGAATTCCTAGGCCTGGGCAAGTACACCTCCTGGTCCGAGCAGGAGAAATGTGACTGGCTCGTGAAGGAGATCGAGTCGAAGAGGCCTCTCTTGCCTGAAGATCTCGAAGCCAGCGACATCGTCAAGGAAGTCTTGGCTACCTACAAGACCATCTCTGAATTGCCCATCGAAGCCTTGGGTGCTTACTGCATCTCCATGTCCCGGGCCACCTCGGATGTCCTTGCTGTGTGCTTGCTGCAGAAGATCGGAGGTGTGAAGAAGTTCATGCGTGTCAGCCCCCTCTTCGAGACCCGCGATGACTTGATCAATGCCCCCAAGGTGATCGACGCCGCCTTTAGCGTGCCATGGTACAAGAAACACATTCAGGGCAGCCAGGAGGTCATGCTGGGCTACTCCGACTCCGTGAAGGATGCCGGAAAGTTTGCCTCTACCTGGGAGCTGCACGTGGCCATGGAGAAGATCTTGGAGGTCGGCAAGAAGCACGGTGTCAACGTGACCTTCTTCCACGGCCGCGGTGGCTCCATCGGACGCGGAGGTGGCCCTCCCCACCTGACTCTCCTGGCCCAGCCGCAGGGCTCCCTGGAACGAGGCCACCTGCGCTTGACCATCCAAGGTGAAACCATCGGCCGCCACTTTGCCAGCGCCGAGGTCGCCGAAAGGACGCTGGAGCGATACTCCACGGCGGTGCTGAGGCACACCCTCACCCCACCACCACTCCCAAGCCCGGAGTTCCGAGCAGCCATGCAGGAACTGGCCGACATTTCCGCAGAAGAGTACCAGAAGACCGTGTTCAAGAGCGAGAATGATATCTTTGTCCGCTTCTTCCACACCTACACTCCCACCTCCGAGCTCGGGCAGATGAACATCGGAAGCCGCCCCGCCAAGCGGAGGGCCTACGGAGGCATCGACACGCTCCGGGCCATTCCCTGGATCTTCGCCTGGACCCAGACTCGACTGCTTCTGCCGGTCTGGCTCGGCAACGGCCTCGCTCTGCAGAAGTACATCGATGCCGGGAAGCTACCGCTCCTCCAGAAAATGTACAAGGAGTGGCCCATGTTCCAGTCCATGCTCGACCTGATTGACATCGAGCTCGGAAAGGCTGGGGTCCGTTTTCATTTGTGACTCGAAGCCTACAGAGCTGGCTAAACGGCTATGCAGCCTTCCATCCATCCATCCATCCAGCCAGCCAGCCAGCCAGCCGTCCATCCACGCATGCACGCTGGATCATGCATGCGTGCATGCATGCATGCATAGTTGTGGACGGCGGACGGCAGACAAACACGCACGCGCGCACGCACACGCAC
>CAJNDV010033386.1:56423-67570 GCA_905221635.1 Symbiodinium sp. CCMP2456 | reverse complement strand
GTTCTTGTTGTTGTCGTTGTTGTCGTTGTTGTCGTTGTTGTCGTTGTTGTCGTTGTTGTTGTTGTCGTTGTCGTTGTCGTTGTCGTTGTCGTTGTCGTTGTCGTTGTCGTTGTCGTTGTCGTTGTTGTTATTGTTATTGTTGTTGTTGTTGTTGTTGTTGTTGTTGTTGTTGTTGTTGTTGGTGTTGGTGTTGTGGTCGTCGTCGTCGTTGTTGTCGTCGTCGTCGTCGTCGGAGTCGTTGTTGTTGTTGTTGTTGTTGTCGTCGATGGTGCTACCGCTGCCGCTTGCTGGTGTGGCGCTGATGGCTCATGTATCGGACATGATCACCAACTATAACTATTCATGAACACATGTACGGTGTCATCATGCTTGCACAGAAAGCCTCGACAAGGCCCAGCCAGACCTGGCCAAGCATTACGAGACCAAGACTTTGAAAGAAGACGACTTGAAGAAGTTGGCGCAGCATCTGCGCGACGGTCGCGCCCCCGGGGTTTGCATAAGAGTTGCTGACATCCTGTCACGCACCATATATTCTACATGGCCTGTGGAGCTTTCGTTGACTGAGTTCCACCGTCATATTTCCAAGTGAACCGAACACCACCTGCACGAGGGAGCTTTTCGAACATTAAAAGGTGAAGCCTACACATTGTGGTAACATGTTGCAGAGGCCAGTTTCTCAAGCTAGTCGTTGCAACACGGCTGCAGCGGCAGGTCTTCAGCAAGCCATCACCAACGTTCTCAAGGTCAAGGGGGCTGAGAAGCTGCTGACCAAGGACCCCGTGGTGAAGCAGGCTCCTTCCAAGCTTGTCATTTTTGCTATGCTGGAGTAGACACAGAGTCCAAATCAGCGACGTGTTCTTGTCTCGATTGGCCTGCCGCAGCATTACTGTAGTATTGGATGTCATTGCGTATAGTTCATTTCCATGTAACTGTGATGCTTCTTTGCAGTCCATCGCGATGCGACGACCATTCCTGGACATCTCGCATGTGATCCAGGCTGACCGCATTGGTGTGTGGGCGTGTGCTTGTGTTCAAAATTTATTCTTGCGGTTCGGGTCACAGACTTCTGTTCCGAGGCACTTGCATGGGGTGGGTCCCTTGGGGCATCGTCTGTTTCTTACGGGCCCTTGCGTCTCCGAGCTGATATGAGTATCGGACGAATCTCGTGCACGAGACATGCGTTCACTATGCCGCTTTGCAGATATACTGTCTTAGCATAGTGGAGACCCGATGTCAGATGCCCGCTCGCCTGCTTGACAAGTATGAAGTATGTCAGCAGTCCAATATCCGAGAAGCGACAAGAGTGCAAAAGCACTCTGGACCCAGCTTCTGCTTGGATGATGCGAAATCTCATTGAGTGAGTCTTAAATGGTGTGTCGATACGGCGAATCGTGGACTAATAAGCCTTGACCGCAAGCCAAACGTGAGGAGTTCATCTGTCCTCGAGGCATCTACGCTGTTCGAGCTATCAAGCTTATAGGTTTCGGAGCGGATTGGAGAAACTGGCCCCCGTAGATGTGCAGCATTCATAGGCCTGAGTGTAAAGGTGCTGGTATGGATATCGAGACGACTCGACACCTCCGACCGCAAAAGATCAAAGCAAAAGCGGGGAAGCCCAACAAAAATATCGCTGAGCAGGCGGAAGTGCTCCAGAGGCTTCGGGATGTGCAGGCGAAAGACGAGGCCCTTGCTTTGACTTGGAGGGTTTGGCTCTTATTTCAGGTTTAGGGTTTAGGGTTTAGGGTTTCCGTTTCGGGTTCAGGGTTTAGCTTGAGTGTTTCCAGAGTTTCGACCCTGGAAGGTTACCGAGGGTTTGGCGGGGTTTCGGAGTTTGGGGCTTGAGAGCTGTATCGCTTCGGGTTGCTTGCTCCCTGCGGATTGTTGGCTTACTCCCTCCCTTGACTTCGAAACCTTGATCATCTGATCAAACCCTAAACCCTAAACCCTAAAATCAGTGTTCGCCAATTTCGGCCGAAGACACATCCGGAACCCTGTAAGCACTCACCTCTCAGGAGCCGCCCAAGGAGCTGAGGGATGCCATGATCATCTCCATCCAGGCAAGTCTGGGCAGGAGATGAGTTAAACGACAACTGAGGACAGCCTAGGCCTAGACCGGGGCACAGTCTTCCTTCATGTTTCCTCACCGGATCGCTTCCTTCAGGCCATCGCCGCCGGCATGCAGAACACCGGATGAGCGACTCAAGAGTTCGAGCTGCGAGGGTCAGAATCCCATTCTGTGCTGTACCAGCAGGGTTCCCCCGGTCCTTCTAAAAAGAGGGGGGGCACCGACCTTCGCATGCTCAGGGGGGAGGTCTGGAGGGCCTCGCCCTAGGCACTTCGTAGCCTTCTTGCCCCACTTTAAGGGGGCCAATTTAAGGCGGTAGTCTATAGTTCTTCAAGGAATGTGCATATTTTGTGTCTCTGTGCTTGGGTGTGGAAAGCCATTTTTTCTGGTTGGTTGGCTGGCTGGAGCCCAATCTCACGGGGATGTCCCACTGTGGACCTCGGCTGTTACCGGCCGAAAATCGCTTTGAAGTCACGTCAGCAGATGCCGACACTTAGCTTGGCTAGAGTGACTCCAGAAACAGACCAGATTACTCTGACCGCGATTCGAAAAGAGATGCTCAGCTCTTGCATCGGACAAGAACGGAAGTAGTGTAAATTTCACGCGATACCATGCAAAGCAACACTCATTCAACCGCATGTCTGAGCAGTTGTCGAGAGACTTGGAGAGTCCGGGAGCTGTCTCCTTCGCGGGAGGCCTGGTGGTGGAATATCACAAACCTTGGTGCCCAGATGAAGGACTTGATGGTCACAGGCCGGAGCAGTAACAACCAAGGCTTTCAAACAGCAGCTTCATCCTTCGAGTGCCGTCACATGCCTCACAGGGCATCATCGTTCAGTCCCTGATGTGGACTCGCTCCTTCCTCACATCGCATCAACACCACCATCATCCTCACCAACACCACCAGCGACAACAACAGCAACACGCCGCCGCGACAGCAACGGAAATGCACAGGAGCAACAACAGTAACAGCGATAGAAAGAGCAAGTAATGCCAACTCGGATGAGACTAAAGCACTTAGATGACTTAGTAGTTTCGGCAACGCTGGCGAAGTAGTGCGCATGACACAGGCATGCCGAACTGCCGATCACCGACAAACACGACGGAAAAGATAAAAGCACGCTTCAAGCAGTCAAAAGCAGTACTTCCAAGTGATGCCAGTATCGACACAACAACTTAAATTGCGACAGTGAGCTGGAAGCAGCACAGCGAGGGAAATTGCGAACTATTTCTGTAGGCTTGTATCGTCGGCAAGAAGTTGCAGAGTATAGGAGATAAGGCCACAAACCTTGAAGGCCCTGAGTGCTTGGATGCATGTGGCCTGCTCGGAAATGAATGACTGCAGACAGTTTCACGGCAAGCCACAACGGCTCCTCAACGGCTAACTCAAAGCGGCTCCCACCGAGCACGCAACCCAAGCCAGTCCAGCAGCACTTGCGGCCTGATACCAAGCTGAACACAGGCCGCAGCGTGGACAGCACCTACTGCCGTGATGCTAGTTAGCATGTTCCTCGTTGCTACGGCTACTTATTAAGGAGGACGATATCGATGATGATGGTTGTTGTGTCATGGGTCCTGGGTCCCCAGTGTTGCAAAACTACTGGTTCTTGAGATTGCACTGGTTGCTATAACTGTTCCCATGACTGCTTCCCTTGTGCAGACGACCCGGCGAGCTCTCCGCGCTCCTCCGTCGGGAACTCGCCACGTCCGGGCACTGCGGGTACCGGTAGCAAGGCCGGGCTGTGGGGTTGGGATTACAGGGGCGTGTCCTTGCGGGTGTCCATGGGCCGCTTATCAAGGTTTAGACCGGCCCTAGCGAAGCCCGGAATCCCCCCCAAGCGAGTTTCTCAACACGAAGAGTCCCTTGCAATGACATGAAACCGGGATCCGAGCTCGTCTGCTTTCCCACCGCCTGGTTTTCAACTTATTGTTTAGTCTGCCTTAGTGGACTCAGAGTCACAGTAATACTCAGGGTCTGCATAGCTCCACCAACCGCCATGCCAGGGTAATTGCACGTTTATCCTGTTTCGCACTCCGTGCTCTCCACGGATCCAGACCCGCGGTTCAGTTTCGGTTTTTGGACGCGGGTCGCCTCGCAAGTTCTGGTTTTTGAACGGTGTTTGCGTTGTGGTCCGGGGCTTCGATTCTTGTCAGGAGTTCCCTTTGAGTCTGCAGCAGCGGTAGCCTTTCTTCAGTTCGGACCTGCACGACCCTGCAGATCGCGTCTCGCGTTGTTGAGTAGAATCACAGGACGAAATTCCAGAATCGTGTGCCTCTGCATGCCCTCGACGCATCGTGAGCCACAACTGCCTGCTTGCCCTCACCGCCCTCCCTACCCTCTTGCAGCAGCGAGATCGACCCACCAACACCATCAACATCAGCAGCACTACGTCAGCAACCACGACCCTTTCTTATTGAACTCGATTGCGGTTCGATTTATTCGCAGTTCCGGTTTGCGGTTTCTCGAAAAGGGTGCCGGTTCGGTGCGCGGTTCTGGTTCGCGATTCCCCAGCTTGAGAAATGCTTGATGGTTGACTTTGGCTCGCGCACTCCTTACTGCAGGTGCCTTCCGTCCGTGGCGAGCCAGACGTGACCTTCAAGGAGGACAGCCTGGGTTTGACTAATGTAGACAGTGTAGACTTGAAAAGTGATGCTAGTGCAGTCTAAGATCGGTCTAGCTCCTGGGTATACGCAAACCCAGCCGTGCAATAAGTCTGCCATCTCTTCCGAGTCTGGGAGTGAATTCCAGCTCTCTGCAGTTTTGTCTTGTCCATATGTCCTCATCTGCAGCCTTCCTTCCGGGGGCATGTCAGTGAAGATCAGCATGATAGGTGCTACAGGCATCTCAGAAACGGCTGCCCATACAATCGTGGACTGCGCCTAGGAGCTTCCAGAGTCGACTCTCAAGCGGGCGGCAAAGGTCGCTGCATGTACACCCAAGCTCGAACGGAGGCACGCAGAAGTTCAGTTGACCCTTGACAATGTACTCCTATCAGCCACTGTGTTTGGCATCACTCTTGGTTTCTGAACCCGATGCCTCGGACTTTACCAATCTGGCCACGCGACTAGAAAATTGGGTCACAGCTATGGGCTCCCGGTGATGGGAGCTTGACATGTCCAGGTTGTAGAGGTACGCCTCCTTGGTTCGGACGATCGCGATCCTTAGACCACAAGTTGAGGATGGAACGACTGCGTGTGGTGCAATGGTCCTGCGTTTTGGCACATACACTTGCTGCAGCGCGGGCGCGCCCCTCTCCACAGTGCAACCTCCCACTTCCCGGGTCGTTGGTGCTCTCCGATAGACGAAGACCCAGACTTGCCAGACATTGGGATGGCAGCTATGGACCCCACGTTTGGGGCTTGACATGCGTATCCCAGGTTTCAGCCGCTTTTCCCCTTCTCTGCTCGTCTTCATCCTTGCTTCTGCTGCTCTGACCTGCACGGGGCCATGGCGGCGACTGCGGAGCCCCCCCAGAAAGACTTCTCTCTACCTGTAGTCAGTGAAATCGGTTGAGTACCCTCTGATATTAATCGCTTATCTCATCCGCGGCTCCACTCATCGAAAATGTCAACAATACCAGCTCTGGGACTGTTTAGCTATGTTCAGCTTTCTGTGAGAACGACTACCGACCTCCGTTTGCAAGGTTCGGGACTGCCGACTTATCTTCCAGCACAGCAGGGATGAAGAGGACTGACGTCTGCCATGATGCCTTGAGCGATGCTGGGGTTGTATGTAAATAGCTTCGTTTCCGAGCGAAACCTTTCAACACAGACTAATTCGGTCTCTACTCACTCCACCATGATTTTTCAAACCTTTCAAGAGACCTTTCCATGGAGAAGATCGGGCGTCAATCCGTCAGCAGATGCAACCCGGTCAGAGAATGGCAGAGGACGCGAATAGGACTGAAGTCGTTGGGAAACCTCAGCCTTGCACCAACCCTGGAGAGCCTGAACTGTGTACACCTACTCAACACAGGTCAGAAAGGTACTATGGCCACGATCCTAAGGCTGCGGCTCCAGTCAACAGACACGGAAGGCCAAACTGAGCATCACTGTTGGTAGTTTGGTAAACAGGAAGCAGTTGAGCTTCTGTCCGCCATTTCGCCGGAAGCGAGGTTTCCTGGCGACAGCATAACACCTTGAACCCAAAACCCTCCAGCCCTGAAGCCTTGAATCCCGTGCTCCCGCACCTAAAGCCCTTGTGTTGGAGAAGGAGCTTTCCAAAAAGCAACCGTGCGGTTCTTGAACCCCTAAACCCAAAACCCTATACCCTTTAATCCTCAGAGCTTGTCGCCGCTAGCTCCGAGGAAGCCTCCGGAGCCCAGCATCTCCCCCGCTCGGCTACGGCGATGCTGGCGATTCTTGCTTCAGGAAGTAGAGAATCAATACAGATCTTAAGTAGCAGGATCCTCATGCGCTGCACGGGAGGAGGCCATGGGATTGATTCGGTGGGTTTTTGAAGCATCCTCCGACTGGTATTTGGAGTTGTGGTTCTGCATCATCGCAAACTTGGAAACCCCAACTTCAGCCAGAACGCACTCACCAAATCCAAGCAAGGCACATACTGCAACAGAATCGTCCTTGTAGTTTTTGTATGAGATGCCATATCTATAAATCTGTATCTATATCTTGAAATAGACATATATCTACGTATAGGTGTATGTATGTGTGTATGTATGTATGTATGTATGTATGTATGTATGTATGTATGTATGTATGTATGTATGTATGTATGTATGTACACTCATATACATGCATATGCATACGTCTACATACCTAGACACACCTACATGTTTTTGCCGGGACAGCACGAGTCAAACTGCATCATATCTGTCTACCAGTCGCAGAGTATCTACTGTTCTTGAGATTTTTGCACATCAGCCAAGCACAGACACCCAGACGCTGGGGAGTTCGGCTTAGGCCACCGAGCAGTTTCCTGTCGAAGTTGGCGGGTCATCTAGGTCAGGCTCGGCAGCACCATCTTGGGTTGAACCACCTTTTGAAATCTTTCCGTGGCGGAAGTTCGTTCCTTCGACATGATCTGCCAGGGCACAAACTGCCCCTGGCAATGTTGGTGCATGCCTCAGTTCTCTTGCTCCTCGGGCTATGCTTGTGGTTGGAGCAATTGACTCACAAGTGGGACAGCACAGTGTTGCGCACGACGCTTGCATACCTGCCATGACGTAGGTGGTGATAGTCGCCTGTGCGTCAGCGGTCCTGATTCGTGACCACATCATGGTCATCATGAATTTTCCTGTCTGTCAATGTCAAGAAAGTTGTGGACGCAATGGTGATGGCGGGATGGTGATGCTGTTACTGATAGTGGTGGTGGGTGGCGCTTGCTGTGGTAGTGGGGGCGGTGCTACAGCGGTGCTGGCGATGATGCTACTCCTGCCGCTGATCATGAAGACTATGACTATGATGGTCATGGTGTCGACGGGGAAGGAAGCAGAAGAGTCCGATAGAGGGGCAAGGGAAAAGGGACAGCGAAGATGGGGACCGTCATGATGGTGGTCGTGGTGATGACGATGACGGTGATGTTGATTTTCATGGTGATGGTGGATCCTGCTGCTGTTGCTGCTGCTGCCTGGGATGCTCTACTACTGTTATTGGTCATCGTGGTCGTGGTGCTGGTGCTGGTGGTGATGTGGACGGTGAAGGAGATGGTCAGGTGGTGGTGAGGGTGGCATGGGTGTTGGCGCTTGCAGTGAATGCGATGCGGCAGCGGCACTTTAACACCGCGCAGTGCTCACAGGACAGACGCCGAAGCTGCAGGGTCCTGAGACTGCCTGAGACTGCATTCGAACTTGCGGCTTGTGACCAAAGCCAGCACATGAGCTGATGCTGGATCCTTACTGTAACGCTCCCCAAACTCCCGAGCCACTACGCCGCGGCTTTTCTAAAGCTGTCCATCTCCATCTCTATCCGGATATAGACCGGAGCTGCCATGGCTGCAGCACAACTCGGTTACCGCTTTACTTTCATTGACTTGACGGAGAGCAAGACGGATGGTCCGGATGGTAGCCGCGTCCGTGCCCGGAGCCTTCCCCCCATCCGGTCGTCCGTGGCAAACCCGGAGACTCTTGCCGTAGATGCCTGGGCACACCTTCATCTTCGCACTCTCCGCCAAGGGCAGGATGCAACAGTTTGGGACACCCAACACTGTGCAGCCGCCCATGCATCTACATGGCAAAGCAGGGTCGGTGCCAGAAAGGCGCGGCGTGTGGCTTCTGCCACCATCACAACGACCCCAAGCCCGACAAGCAGCAGCGCCACTTGATGGGCACGATGCCTAGGGCAGAGTTACTCGGCCTTATCGCAGATCTACTTCGGGACCATGCCGATCAAGATGGGTTGCACGATGTGAGTTTCTTGGCAGCGGCTCCTTGGTCGATTAGTTGCGCCTGGCATCGTAGGCGTGCCGTAATGTGTTAATTGGTGCCTACGGTGCAAACGAGGTGGTGGCTGTCCAGGCAGGACTTCGTCCAAGGAACTTCCAGACGAAGTCTCGCAAGCTTTCCAACCTGCGCAAGGTGCCAAACAAAAGTGGACCGAGGGAGAGTAGTTTGTAAGCCTGAGCTGTTTGCGGCTGTGCGCTCGAGCATGTTTGCAAGCTGGGAACGGGAGAAGCTGAGACTGCGGAAGTCTTGAACTTTTGGTTCCAAACGCCAGGTGCTACAGCGCATGAGCTTCTCCTCCATCCTCTCGATGGCTGCACATCACTGTGAGGGCCGCGGCAAAGCTTCGATTCTGCAGGAGCTGAGGGTCCTGCGAAACAGTGCTAGGTGAGCTCTCAGAGCACTGTCCGCATCTCAGCGACTCATCTCACTTGCAGTGGCCGTCCAATGCTCTCAGAAGTTAAGAGTGTGAGTAGAGCTATGCAAAGCCTGTTGAGCATGTGACCCGCTTGGAGAGGGGTCGTGCAAGAGGTTGAAGCACTTTCCTGCCCCTGTGTCGTTGTGTCGTCGGGTTTCTGCAAGCGCAGACTCTAGAAATGAACGCTGCGAATGGCTTCGCTGTAGACACAGGGACGGGGCTCTTGCCGCAGTGGTCCCAGCGCTCACAGTTGTGCTCTGGTCACTCTGGTCTTGTAGCAGCCGAGATATTTTTTCGATCTGCACGTTTAACGGGTCCGTTGTGAGTTGTGAGCCATCTTGCTGGCTTGTGACTGTGCAGCAGTCGAACATTGGCTGTTCCGCCTTCGAGTGGTCAGCTGGCTTCGTCCATGCTTGTTAAGAGAGGCCAGGCGAACCCCTTGAT
This sequence comes from Symbiodinium sp. CCMP2456, assembly GCA_905221635.1. NCBI lineage: Eukaryota > Dinophyceae > Suessiales > Symbiodiniaceae > Symbiodinium > Symbiodinium sp. CCMP2456. The sequence continues at coordinate 58,245 of CAJNDV010033386.1, read as the reverse complement.
TTGCCGAGGCTTCTTCACGTTGGCATGGGTGCTTCAGTAGAATTCTAGAGGCCATTGGAATATTGTGTTTATGTCCCTGCTTACTTCGGTTCAGAGTGGCCCTCACTGATGCCGGTCTTCACTGATGCCGCCTTGCTAAGATCTGGTCTTGGCCATGCCTCACCTTTGTGGGAGCATGCGCCAGTTTCGGTTCAGTGTGTCCCGGTTTGTTCGGTCAATCGTTCATTTGCGTATCGCTAACACATTTACATCTAAGAATCATGAATCTGAGCATTAATTTGCTGGCTGGCTGCCGTCAGGAACCATGACGAGCTTGCCCGCAGCTCTGTGTATTTATGCATGCTGCATGGCGTGTTTCTTTACCTAGCAATGTAGTTCTTGAGGAGCGTAGTTGACAGCGTCTAATTCGCAAAGCTGCACGAACACCAAGCAAGAGCTCCATGTCCGGAATTGCGAAGGCTTCCAAATACCGCGACTGAATTTTCGAGAACTAGACATGCCCTGAACACTGCTGCGCGACTGGTGCGGCTTTTCCGATCACGATCTGCTACATGGCTTGCGTTGTCAGGGTGATCGAAGGCTAGGAGCTTTCGAGATAGCCTCTGACATTGCTCGTTCCAAGCGGACGAAGAGCGCGAGAAACGGTGCCTGCGGTGTCTTCGATCTAGGCCAGGATGCACTCCGATCACTAATGACCTGCGCAGACACCAACCGAAAAGAAACAATGAGTCATAACATCTGAGGATGGGGATGGACTCTCGCCTGAGAGCCATATCTGCCGTGCACAAGGCATTGCATCGGCTGGTGTAATGCTTCCCGCTGAAGTACCTGGCTTGCTCTGTCTTGGCGCGCATCAAATTCCTTGGGTTGTTTGCTTTGTGGCATGCGGGGGATGTGGTTCACTGGTCTCGTCGGCCCTCCCTCTCGTCCCATACGTGGCAGGACCATCTTGCTGACAAAACTCACATAGCTTACGACTGTTTGGGTTTCGGGTTTGGGGCTAAAGGTTTCGGCTGGGGCCCAGTGTGCGTGAGTGATCTTTCAGGGCTTTGTGCCTGCAGCCCCGCAGGCGTCCGAGACAGTTGCGGTTGACACATCCCAAGACGTTGGCAAACTGCAGGCGCCTGCTGAGCCTCACGTGACTGCAGACATCTGTAGGCTAAGTTACCTTAAATGCAGCACTTCATTCGTACTTCTATCCAGCTAAAGATTGTGTTTGTCAAGATCTTCTATCATCCAATGACCCTGCCCGCTCTGAACGCCAGCTTTGCAGACTTAATTCGATCTTGTGGAGCCGCTTCCTTCCGAAACGATAGAATATGAGACTGGCAACACTCGTGACTTTACTGTCTCAGCCTTTCACGTTTGGCGACGCATTTCGGATCACAGCTCCAGTCGCAAGCTTTGCGCCCAACTCACACCGTGCAGCTTGGATAGACTGTTTATGGTGCTTTGTACATTCGGTGTCGTGCAGGTGGCGACGATGCTGACGATGCTGTGTCGGTGGTTGTTGTTGCAGCTGTTGTTGCAGTGCGCGCTGCGTTGTGGTTGCTGTGGCTGCTCTTGCTCTTGCTCTTGCTCTTGTTCTTGTTGTTGTTGTTGTTGTTGTTGTTGTTGTTGTTGTTGTGGTTGTCGTTGTTGTCGTTGTCGTTGTCGTTGTCGTTGTTGTTGTTGTTGTTGTTGTTGTTGTTGTTGTTGTTGGTGCTGGTGCTGGTGCTGGTGCTGGTGCTGGTGCTGGTGCTGGTGCTGGTGCTGGTGGCGTCGGTTGTTGAGACTGCTCTGGTAGTGTCACGTGAAAGGAGCAGGGGATCTCGTAGGTAGA
>CAJNDV010033386.1:23816-40931 GCA_905221635.1 Symbiodinium sp. CCMP2456 | reverse complement strand
CTATTGCTACTACTTCTTCTACTACTACTACTACTACTACTACTGCTACTACTGCTACTGCTACTGCTACTGCTACTGCTACTGCTACTGCTGCCAGTGCTACTGCTACTGCTTTACTGCTACTACTACTGCTGCTGCTACTACTACTACTACTGCTGCTGCTGCTGCTGCTGCTACTACTACTACTACAACTACAACTACTACTGCTACTGCTACTGCTACTGCTACTCCTACTCCTACTCCTACTCCTACTCCTACTCCTACTCCTACTCCTACTCCTACTACTAAACACAGCAACTACTACAACAACTACAACCACAACCACAACTGCAACTGCTACTGATATTGCCACCACCACCACCACCACCACCACCACCACCACCACCACCACCACCACCACCAACACAACTACGACGACGACTACTTCTACTGCGACTCTCTTGCTAGTAAAGCCTCTCTGGTCATGGCCATGAGTAGCAGTACTAGGTATTTAGGGCGTTCGTTCCGTTCTTGGTCATTCGCACGAAGTACTATTCTTGGTCGACATGTCTATGTTGCCGGGGAAGATGGGGGAAGCAGAGAAGGTGTTTTGGCTGAGTTCGGCCGGGCAAGCCGTAAGATTAAAGGACGGGCATCCTGTGACTGTGACGTGAATCCCTGACATGAAGCACAAGCTTCCTCAGCCCAAGTTGCGAGAGCTCAGGATAACGTTGACAGCGTCTCGTTTGCAGAAATCGAGGGTGACCCTCACTGTCTTGCATCCATTAGGCACAGGCGACCACTGGATGAAGGGGGGTTTGCTTGTCAACATGCCTGCACCTTGACACATGGTTGGCCCGAACTTGGGCTTCGTTGCTTTTTACTGTTCTGAATCAAGCCACAAGATGTTGCACCTGTTCCATCTAGGTTATGCCATGGAGCACAAGATCAAGTGCAAAGCGACTGCGGACTTCTTGACCAAAGGCACGCGTATGAGCTTGTGCCTATGCCTCTATCCCTGGGGGATAGAGGCATAGATAGTTCTGTATTTGAGAGATGTAAAGCCGCGACCGTTTGCTTCCCTATTGATACCTTGAAGCCCGAGCTTATGAAATGGGCATCCAACACTTGAACATCTTGTGAAGACCCTTTCGCGACTGGCGCACGGAGCGTTCTTGCAGTTTTTGTCCTGGAAACTCCACAAAAATCCAAAACCCCTCTAAACCCTGCATCACCAAAATGGATGACTTGATCCAGCACAGTGTGCCTTAGTTGCTTAATGTTTGCGCTCGGGAGCTGCTGGTGGCAGCTTACTTACTTGCCTATGAGCTACTTCGAACCCTGCACGAACCCTGGAAAATCTTCAGCAGCAGGTTGTCAAACATCGCTAAACTGTTGATAGAAGCGCGGAAACCTTCGCACAGAGCCCATGTAACAGGAACACAACAGATGTGTGTATATACTTATGTATGTATGTATGTATGTATGTATGTATGTAGGTATATACATACGTGTATAAATAAATATAAATATAAATAAATAAATAAATATATATATATATTTATTTATATTTATACGCAGAGACACACCTGATCACCCTGCCGAGCAGACGCAAGCACGGAACTAATAGCAGCCTCCTAGACATCACGGAGACTCTCGAAGCAACCTCTATGCAATTGGAGAGGCAGCAGCTGCCCGCGACGACAACTGCGGATTGCGCATGGCCTAGCTTATGTGGGTGTGGTTACATCGGTTTCAGGGACAACGAGGTGTGGCCTATCAGTTCTGTGAGAAGGGTCGATTGTCTATGGCCCAGGGATCAACAAGTAAAGGGTTCTACAGGGTGCTTCGGCTTGAATCTTATTGCATTCATCTCCCTGTGCGATGCCGGCACAGCTTTTGGGAGAGAGCAGCCGGAAAAGCAGTTGCTGCTGTTGTCGGCTGAGGACTCGAAGCTCGACGTGCTGTGTGAGAATGAAGGCATCCAGGGCATTCGGCGCTACATCAGGTGGGGTGCAAGTCGTGATCTTTCAAGACGCCTCCGAATCCCAAGATTGCAGCCCATGATCCTCAATACAAAGCCCGACTCGCAAATTCAGTAGTGGCAGCTGAAGATAGCGCGTCTCTAAGTTTTTTGAAGGCACATCTGCAAGAACGACTTGGGGCTCAAGGCCCGGTTCTGATCAGATTTACTGCCAGTGCCGCTGGTGCTACATCTCTACGGTAATTGCACATGTTTGGTGTGAGGTACATGCGTTATTTTGTGCCGTGTCCAGTCGCGCTGTTCTTCTGGAGTCGCGGTCGCCGTGGTACAAAGTCGCCGTCCTTGCTGTTGTTGCTGCTGTAGAGTAGAACTAGCTCGGACTGACCAAGGTTGGTCTCAGCTTTGACAGACAAGACTTGAAGCTGGAGCTGTGACCCCGAATGTTGCAAGTCATTCCTGTCCGCTGTCCGCAACCTCACTGGAAGCGCTTCGGCGCCACAGAACCTGCAGCCCGAAAGCTCCAAATCGGCAAAGGCGGACCTGTCACAGGAGCTGCGGACGCGCAGCGAGCTTCCTAGCCTTCCGAGGCTTGAGCAAAGATTTAAACTAAGTCCTGTTGCCGGAAGATGCTGTGTGTCGGGTGCTTCGATTTGGAGGTTCCGAGTTCAAGGCTGGTGAGTTGGGTTGTAGCTTTATCGCCCACAGACAACTAGATTATCGAACCCAAAACGACCGGAGCAAGTGCATGTTGAGACGCAGATTGCAGGGGTGCTTCTCTCCCGCAACGAAGGGGACATGTTCTGATTAATCGAAGCACGTGTCATCTCTACATATCGGATGCCACTTCTGGTGGGTTGCATATGTCATCTACGAAGGGGGCTGAAGCATGATCGATGTAAGGCCCATCTTACGGGCGGGAAGGTGCCGATTGATCAGCACCTGGAAGTTACCATAAAGATGCTCACAATAGTCTGGCGAGAGATTGCAAGAATTAATCTGGTGACGTGTTTAGTAGCTGGAAGTGGTAGATAGTCTTCGTCGCAGGTCGCGGTAGACGCAGTGGCCGTGGTAGCGAGGCTCATCGTCATCATTACCTGTCATTCCCTTCATCATCCTCGTGGTCGTCATTCGCGCCATCAAGCTCTTTCTAGAGATTCTAGGGTTTACAGGAACCCGAGTTGAACTTCTCATCATGATCCTGAAATCAGCTCAAGCCCTCGCAACCCCTCCCACAGCCCCCTACAACCATCCGAAACCCGAGCGCTCTAGAAGCGAACTGTCCACCTTATGCCTGCAGGTGCGGACCGAAGACAAGAATCGCACCTCCTGGTGCGGAGGATGCTCAGAGATCGTGAGTGGTCTTGAGGATTGTAGACTGGCGTACTCGTAGTAAGGTTTGGAATGCCAATGCATGGAAGGCGAAAATTTGTGTTCTTGAGGGCCCCGGCAGGGTCTGACTGAGCAGCAACGACTTGTTTGCTAACATAGCCATGGCTTGGCATGTCTGGGTAGCATGCAGGGAGAATGCGACAAGGTAGCGAAGCGGTCGCAGGCACGAAGCAGTCCAAAGCCCTTCATCTCAACACATCTTCTGCTTATTTCATAGTTCTGCACTGCCACAATCCATCCTCCTAACTGGCGTCTTGGAGTCCGCTCGCCTCGCACATCGGCACCTCCAGCCTGCCCAGTGTCTCGTCATGTCTTGTTCATAGCCACTGAGAAAGTCTCGTCTCAAATCGCTCACGACATGGTCACTCTTGTCAGGAATCTCGGACAGTCTCTACCGTCTACGCTGCCATGGCGGCCCGACGGAAGAAGATTCCGCAAGCACCAAAGTCGCTGCCTTACATCTGTAGTCTACCTGCGGTCGCCGACGGTCTACTCGTGTGGCCGTGCGGCTGCACAATCCTTCCAGACAAATTAGCAGCCATTCGATTGGCCCCATCAGCCTGAAGCTAAAAAGCCCCTAGAACTGTCTGGTTGCTGTCAGCCCTAAAACTTTGGCAGCATCCGGCCTGCTAAGTAGGGCGTGGTGAGGTTCGTAATGTGCCATGTGTCTGCAACAAGGGTGCGTACTGGGCGTTGCCGTGTGCCGTGGATTTGTTGGTTTAGTACATACGGCGACAGACACACGGACAGCAAAAAAAAAATAAGCGAAGAGGAAAGGATCTTGAGGATTTGTGGCTGTGGGACCATGTAAGGCAACAATGCAATGTTCATGCAGCTTTGGTGGCCATGGTCAACGCCGCAACGATTCCTGGGTAAACCCTACCGCAGCCCACCCCTGAATTCTGAACTTCATTGGTTCCTTGCCCGGGTGGAGTTTTGCTGACTTTCTTGAGGTGCCTTCTCCCGGTGCCCCAAATTCCTGGTGCCTTAGCGGAGCCCGCAACTCAGAGCCGGATCTGATTTGTCGCGCATTCAGAGAGTGTCAGGCTCTTTGCAGGATCATTGCTACCGCATAGAAACTTTTGGCGCGCGTAGCCTCCCGAAACCCATCTGTCTGGTTGACCTTCCGCCAACTTGACAGAATTGAATCCGCATCGGCAGGGTGGTAGAGAAGGAGGATGCCATGAACTTGGACTTACGGGGAATGAACCTCCTCGACGACGAGGCAGCAAGAGCAGGAACCCATGTAGACCATGGCCATAAACCGAATGCTCTAATCAAGGCTTGGGAGTCCATCGAAGTCCAATCATCATCGCATGTTATTGTTGGGGAGGTTCGAAGATCGCTACAGAACCCTTTGGCTTGGCTCGGCATTCAGCTCAGCCGGGCGGATTTAGGTATAACAAGGTTTGCTCCGAGCTAAGACGTTTCCCTTCGACTTGCAGAGGGTTGAACGGGATGTGAACGCAACAGCTGAGCCATCTTTCCTGGTCTTTCCTACACAAGCCCTCCCCCAGTTTATCGATGGTTGTTGCTCGGAATTGTCAGGCTTTACAGCAGTGGCAGTCCCGCGACACTAATAGTAGCTAGCAGTACTACCTGTACAGGTTGCTATCATGCTTTTGTTATTTTGCAGAGAGTATTTGCAGCATGCCTCTTGCTCGTCCGGCGTGAAGCCCCAGCGGGTGCCCACTTCCGAAAGTAATACACCCCAATCCCATTCAAGGCTTCGGGATTTCTAAGACTCTGCATATGTTCTGCGGTGCAGGCAGTCCCAATCGTTGCCGGCTTGCGTGTGCAAGACTGCTCCTTCAAGGCATGAGTCCGCTCCGGGGTGCGCAGGAAGTACGTCAGAATGCTTCGAGGTCATAGCCTGTGGTGAAGAATCATGGGCGATGATGATCACGACCATGATGGCGAGGATGCCAGGAATCATAGATAGCGACGACATTGAAGAAGATGAGAGGACGATGATAGGCCGAGGCTGGACGAGGATGCGCCGAAGCTGCTGTCACTGCTGCGGCTGCTCTGCTGACGGTGACGAAACTGAGGAAGAGGAGGAGTACAGGAGCCGCTTTAGCGGCTGGAGCTAAGCGGGCAACAGCAATTCGCGTCATGAAGTTGAGGGCTTCAAACTTTAAGATTGAACGACTCCGATTCCCGGGCCACCAGCTCGACCCCTGAACAACTGTGCCAGACCATGTTGATCTCTGGGAATCCGCAGCTCACCGACGCCTTCTACGAGCCGCTGCTGGGTGGCAGTAAGGTTCAGAGACCGGGTTGCGCAAATTCCGCTTACATGTTTATGTGCCGGATCCCAACTTGAGAAGAAATACGGGTCGTGATTCTGGTGGCATCGGTGGCGGTAGACTGCTCAAGCAGGGGAAGAAGAGAGTGCCATAGCCACATCTCCAGTCTGGACGGCGTGCTGGTACGACATCTCTGGACAATTTGTCGTTTCCCAAGGCTCTTGAAGCTCGCTTGTGAGAGATCAATGAGCGGGGCTCTAAGAGTGCTCACACTTCAGCATGTGCATCGCTGCCGCTGATGACACGAAGCCTTCGAGTAGAGAAGCTACTTCCTCCGCATGCTCGTCAGTGTGAAGATGTCATGTCTTCGCGGCTTTGTGCTTGCCATTTGAGCTTCCCCAAAACACCTGAAGACGTGTTTTCCAATGTTGCAGACAAGAGAAGATCATGGATTGTCTTGCAGCAACTGAAGACTCAAGGCTTGCTGGTCTTGGACCTTTCGGGCTCTGCACACATGGGCGAGAAGTCCATCAGCCGTCTGGCCGATGCTTCTGGGCTGCACAAATCCCATGTCGCCCTGTGTGTTGCTGAGAGATTGCCGGGTTTAGAAGCAGTAGCTCGGACTTGACGCATCGCCGGAGTTGTCTGCAAAGCAAGGCCCTGCCTCGTGCGCTGATACGTCTCAGAGTTCTGAAGCTGCTTGTCAGCACAGCCGAGATTGCATAACAGTGGCAAGAAACCGTCTTCTTCAAAACCTTTCACAAGCATCATGTTGAGGAACATCCCCATCAATATCGTCATCATGGTCCTTATCTGTAGCAGAATCATCATCACTATCATCCTCCGCATCGTTATGGCTAGCATCATCGTCAGCATCATTGTCTCTCCAACAGGATCGCTGTCACCTCCAAGCGGCTCTTGCAAAACAGATGCGGTATGATGAGAGCCTGTCTTACAGAGTTCCGCGTGGCAGCAGCAGGTGCAACATTCTGCCGGTGTTGCTACTGCTGCTGGTGTAGCGTTGTTGTTCCTTATTGGTGGGTGTGCTTGTACTCGTGCTGTCATGGCAGTTGCTGTTGCTGTTGCTGTTGCTGTTGCTGTTGCTGTTGTTGCTGCTGCTGCTGCTGCTGCTGCTGCTGCTGCTGCTGCTGCTGCTGCTGCTTGTTTCTGTTGTTGTTGTTGTTGTTGTTGTTGTTGTTGTTGTTACTGCTGTTGGGGTTGTTGTTGTTGTTGTTGTTGTTGTTGTTGTTGTTACTGTTGCTGTTGTTGTTGTTGTTGCTGCTGATGCTGCCGTTGTTGCTGTTGTTGTTGTGGTTGTTGTTGTTGGTGGTGGTGTTTCTCGAAGCATGCACTGGCGAAAGCGGTTCGCAGTCATGCCTGAGTCCTGTTACAAGTGCATCCATGCCCCAACCATGATACCGCCCATGTTACCAGTGCATCCATGCAATGACAAGGTCCATATACCTCCATGCTTCCAAAAGCCAGAAGATGGCAAGCCCTATTACTCCTTCTCGTCGCCCCCCGCGTGTGCGCATGTGCTTGTCGGCTGGGCCGGTACCTTCGACGCCCGAAACGTCGAGTAGCGCGGGATTGCTATCGGCGAGTGTTTACAATCGCAACTGCTTATGCCAGTATTGCTATTGCTCTCGTTTCCTCCGAGGCTCGATGGGACTCGGTGCGAGCAGTCATCCTGGCACGTGCTCCTGGAGGGCATGCGGTGCTTGACATACCTGAAGGACACATGAGCACATGCACTGCATCAAACCACGTGAGACCTGCAGTAAAGGCAGAGATTTGGAGTACGTTCGCAGGTGCAGCTGCAGCAGATCTGCAGCAGTACGGCAGTGTTGAATAAAGTTGTTCGTCTTTAGTGGGTTTCCGTCGTCGTCGTCGCTGTCGTCGTCGCCAAACTCGACGCAAAGAAATCCCAAGCAGCTTCACGGTAGCATTTTGGAGGACAAGGAGTGAGTATGAAAAGCACTGCTAGTTGTTGCAGTTGCCGTCGGAAGTTTTTGGTGACCATGGCTTCCATTTCGCAGCATTGCCTTGCTGTTTCTTCTTCCGATCTGAATTCCGAAGCCCGCAAAGCCTCTCCGAAATTTCCAGGAGCTGGGTCTCGCGGACATGAGCATCGGTCGCTTGCCATGTTGCAGAGCGTGCGACTGCCTTTTTTTGCACGAATCTCCTGCCAAGGTCGTCGCTCTCAGGACGTGCCCTGCCTTGTTGGTGAGCTACCAGCTTCATTGCATCTTGCTTGCAACCAGGCAAAACAGCCGACATTCTTGAGGTGTCGACGCCTCTCCCATGCACCCAAGGCCCCACCTCAAGAAGCTGAACTTGAGTGGGAACTTCTTCAGCTTCGAAGGTGCGGAGCCTAGCAGTTGGGACTTCGTTTGCAGTTCAATGCGGGTTTAAGATTCGTTCCCAAGTGCGACTGGACGNNNNCGTCCAGTCGCACTTGGGAACGAATCCTTACCCGCACGAGGTGGCAGTCGGCACAGATGATTGGAAACCTCTACCTATGCAATGATGGCGTAGCCTTGCTCATGCTCGTCAGGGCCTTGACATGACTACGAGCAACAAAGACGACCACCACCACCATCACCACCACAACAGCAACAACAACAACAAGGCCAACAGCAAACAGTAAACTACGACCAGGAAACTTCAACGAACGACCTACAACGAAAAGCAAAATCAAAACCACAGCCATGTAGTCAATCGATAGCTATACTTATAACTTTCACTCTAACGACAGTCTTGCTGTCATCATCAATGTCACCAGCAACAAATGGGCAGGGAATATTACCTCTTTGACTTTGCGAGGCTCGCAAGTCTTTCCTGTGTCCTCGAGCCCGCAATAGACTGAGGTCCATGTGTCTACCCTTCGACCCAATTCATTAGACCTAGACCTTGAGCCTCAAAACCTAAACCTAAGCACCCTAAATCACTTAAACTTCTATAGGCCTCTAACGTAGGGCCTTGAAAGCATCCGTGCGCGGCGTTGGCAGGTTGTCGTGTTTTGGCCCAGTCCGTGGAGGCCCACAGGACCCTGGAACACCTGGATTTGAGACCGGCCCCCAGGAATCACTACAAGATGCTGTCTATGAATATGCACTGACAGACGTCGTGTATTTGTGTATTTGTACACGGAAGCAAAGCCACAAGTATGGGCATGTGTATGTATTCCATGTATGTATGTATGTATGTATGTATGTATGTATGTATGTATGTATGTATGTATGTATGTTGTTTGTATGTCTGTATGTACGTATGTATGTATGTATGTATGTATGTATGTATGTATGTATGTATATGTATGTGTATGTGTATGTGTGTACGTGTATCTGTTTTGACACTCAGATTTGATGTTTTATCCGTTGCTTTATGAGTGTTCGTGTTGCGCATGTGCCGGAGTTACTGGGGTCATCATGTCGGTGAACTTTAGGCACGGCTCGAACACAACAGCTTATGCCGCCGTGTTTTGAGCAGGACAGGTTACAACAAGCTATTATACTATTAACAGCTATTGCGGCACTCATTGGTTGGCCGCTGAATAGTAGGCTAAATACAAGAAGCTGTCACGACATTGCAATAACAGTCAACAGCTACCTCTTCTCCCAGGCTACAATGCCGGTGGTTTCATTTTGACCGAGAGCGGGGCGTTGCCATCGACTTCGGCGTCGAGCAGCCTTTTCAGTGTGGGGTCCTCAGCCTTTGCAAGCTAAGGACGCAACTTAATTCTCATCTCCCGGAGTTTGCGCCTGCATGCATGTATGCCGGCATGTCTGCCCTAGGGCCAAGCAGCCGAGCGGTTTGCGGGTGCCTGCATAGCGGCAGATGTCAGATTTCCAACGTTGGGTAGAACATCGCAGTGTCAACCTTGTCTGAAGTGCTTTGCTGCGTGTTAGCATGTGTGATGATTCATAGCTATGAACAAACCCAGGCATCGCAGTATGTTACATGTGATGTTCTCAGGTTGTGCTCAAGTTGAAAAGTGTTTTGCGGAAAGTTCATGCTCTTGCGTATAACAAGACGTCACACTTTCGCATGCTTTATCAGACATTCAAGGTTCGGCCTTAGCCACTCACGTTGCCACGAAGGGGTTTCTGGAGTTGACCCTTTGCTCCGCTGCCTTGGCCGTTGACTTTGTTGGCAAATCAGTTGTAAACTCCAACCCCAAGCCGCGCAAATCTTACATGTTCTCCATGTCGTGACTACAGTCATGAATCGTATGGAGAGTTAACAAACGTTGATGAAGGCAATATTAAGTCCATCTGCTTCTTACTATGATTGTTCGTCTTCTTAGTCACACGACTATTGCACTCTTGTAATCTCCTGGGCTTCTGTCTTCGCACGCCATCGCTCTGGTGTTTAGTACATCTTAGGATCGTCACTCAGCTTGGGACGAACCGCTTGGCTACAACTTTCGGAACGACCCAACTCGATTGTCTGAATGACCAGAAGATCCCTCACATTCCCAGAGATGGCGTGCAGTAGTAAATGAGACCGGGCCGTCAACATGCATCCTGATCCTCGCCGCCAGAGCCTACGAAGCGACAGCCGTTCTCAAGGGATCGCCGCGTTGGGCTCTCAAGCAATAGTTCTGACCACAGCGGTTCTATGGGTCGATACTTCTGGCTTGAGGACATTGCCAAAGAGCTTCAGATAGGGCTTTTCGATGATCAAGGCATCGTCCGAGTTTGCTGCTCACTGTGGCAATGTCTTCACGGTTACATTGCTGGCTCAGTGGTTCCTGAGGGTTGAAGTTATCTGCTGGTTTGTTTCAGAGGAGAGAGTCTGCTGCCTCGGACTGGCGTGAGTAGAGAATCGATTCTATGGGCAGCGCCACCGGTCCGGTACTGCACCTTGAGCCAACCCATGATCTTTCCTTGCTTGTCCACCGTCCCTGTGAGTGCGAGGTTCAACCCGATCTCGCTCATTTGCGAGGTCGCCGGCAAATGTAAGTCACTCAAGTGCTTGAGACTTGGCACAACTCATATGAACATGGTTAGCCGGCATGTAACTTGACTGCTTCACTGCTACGGACAGACCCAATACAGCTGCTTCGGATGTGTTTTGATATCCGCACTATCAAGAATCGAAGAACAGCGAGACCTTGGGCTTGGATAATTCGCTTAATCTGCCAGCCGCTAGCCTTTGACTGCTTGTCAAGTTTTGTCCTGGGCTTTCCTTACATGAGCCACGAAAAACAAAATCCTATCTGTACGCTTCGCCGGTTTCGGGACCATTCCGAGATTCCCCTCACCGGTTTGTGGATCCAGGAAGCTGGCTGGCTGCCAGTTGAATTTCGACGAGGACTGAGTGCTAGCGTGTCGTGTATGCTCCGCCACCACAGCAGCTACCTGTATCACGGCAGACTGGAAGACACGGATAGAACGCGACCACGTGTTGCGTGTGTGAGTACTATTGAGTACTACCGTAGCAGCACATGTCTCTGCAACAGGATCAGCAGTAGCAGCAAGAACAGTTCACAGTAGCAGTATCAGAAGCAGCAGGTGGTGGTGGCGGTAGTGGTCGTGGTCGTGGTAGTGATGGAAGTAGTTGCAGCAGTAGCAGTAGCAGTAGCAGCAGCAGTAGCAGTAGCAGTAGCAGTAGCAGAAGCAGTAGCAGTAGTAGTAGTAGTAGTAGTAGTAGCAGTAGCAATGGAAGTAGTAGTAACAGCAGCAGCAGCAGCAGCAGGACTACTGGTGGTGGCGGTGACAGCAGTGGTAGAAGGGGTAGATGTAGGGGTAGCGGTTATAGTAGTGAGTGTTAATGGTATTGGTAGCAGGCGCAGTAGTCATAGCCGTGATAGTACTCGTTGTAGTCGTAGTAGCGGTAGTTGTAGCAGTACCAGTAGCTGCGGCAGTACTGGTGGTGGTGGTGGTGGTGGTGGGTGACCAGCGCAGTGTTCGCCGGTTTGCTGTGCCTGCAGTGACAACCTTTCGGTTTACGGTACCTGCAGTGACAACCTTCCGTCAGCTGCCTGGGAGGACTTTATCCTGGAGGCAGGGTGCTGACTAATTATTTCGATTGGACCTTGAGATTGCTGGGCGCAGGTGAGGGGGCGGGGTCTTTGGTTGAGACTCAGCACTGGAACCCCAGGGCGGCCTGCATTCTATTTCCGTGCCGATGCACAAGACCATGCAACACTTGCACTATGTCTCCGACGGCATTCCTGCTGGTAGAGGTAATGCGCAAGATATCATCAGCAAATCCGTTAACAAGCAGCTGGCACATAATAGAATATGCATATAGGATAACGTATGTATGCAAATATGCATACATACACAGTAGCATTGTCTGTTGCTGCATCACAGTGAGTGACTTAAATCTTATGCCCATAATGGCCATGCTGCACCGAAATGAGCTCTTCGTCTTCCCCAGCATTGTGGACGGCCTACCAATAGATGGACTTATGAGCCTGCTTGAATATTAGAGCATCCAGCTAACCCTAAATCCATCCCCCTTAAGCCACCCGAACCATTCCACCCCCAATCGCTGAACCCTAAACTTCTTGTGTACCAGGATACTTTCCAGTCGAGCACCGCGCACGGAATTGTGGATCTCGACCTTAGCAACAACGCTTTCCAGGCCGGACACAAACTGGAGACGGCGTCTGTCGTTCTCGCTGTCAACATCAAGTACGTAGTGTTCATGACAAGTGTCTGCTGATTAGAAGATAGCTTTCATTAAGTCGTTGATGCTAGTCATTACTTACTTGTCTCGGCAGTATACTAGGTTGTCATGCATAGTTCGTATTGTTGCCATTCCAAGTTCCTATATTCTACTGCTGTTACTAATGCCCACACCAATACTAGCATCCATACATCTGCAGTTGCAGTGCTGGCAGCCTCGATGTGTATCCTCCCAGCAGGGTAGCCTCGTTTCTCGGCAGATGCTGGTCATTTTCCGGAGCACATGTCTGTTACCCTCTTAGCTTCTAGCGAGAAGGTGATCAGCTATGGCTGCATATGCCATGGGATCTTAATTCCAGCGGATGCGTTGCTGAGCTCACAGCCTGGGTAACGCGAACTTCGACTTAAGGCTGCTTCATCCAGTTTGGCAGGATATTGTCAATCTGGTCGCCACACCGCCTCCTGCGAAGAAGCTCAACCTGACCTGAGTGAAGTATAGTCAACATAACTGTCAGCTCTGGCAAACTCCCCCTTCTGAATCCTGAAGCCTTACTGTGACTTCGCACGCCAAGCCAGATCGCTCCAACTCTGCACCTGTAGCATGCGCGAAAGTGTGCAATTCCGGACTTCCTGCAACTTCAGACTGGCTATGATGTTGATCAGGGCGTCATGGGCGTGCGCTGTCTCCTGAGGCCGGGTTCCAATCTTTTGTGCACAACGAAGTTGCTGATAATAATCGTGACAGTGCCAGTGCTAGCTGAACCGCAAGGACCTCATCGTGTCGGTGGTTGAACGAACGATAAACGATGGCACCTGTCACAACCGGTTCGACCTTTGCGGCACTTCTGCGATTATCATCGCGACGACGATGATTACCACCACCGCTGCTGCTATTTGTGTTGCTAATAGTTCATTTGCCGCTGCTGCCTCCTACTGTGCACCTCATAATCTTAAGCCCAATGGCTTGTGCGACTTATAGCAGGGGGAGACGTCTGCTGTAAAAAGATGCTCTCAATCAGTCGATTCTGGAGCAGATGCTCCCTTTGGGCAGGATCCTGGTGACTCATCCAAGTCGCTTGGATGCGTTGGCGGGCAGTCGAAAGCTGGCGATTTTTCGATCTGCCTTTGCCAAGCTTTGCGCGGCACCTCCCAATATTATCTTGATTACTGCAGCAGTCTGTAGCTACGCAAGCGCATTGCCCGTGCAGTCGATGTTGAAGCTTGATGCACAGCTCGTTAGCATACGTCTTCAGGCAGTGATTTCGCGAGGTCTGCAGAACCTTCACTTGGTCCAGATACGCGAAGCACTGCCATCTTGCGTTGCAGTACCATATGAAGCTTGGCTGAGAAGCAGCGTTGTACATCGTGCTCACCGGTTGCTGGAGCAACCCCGGCTACATATCGCTTTCTGGACTCATTGCTTCCGTTGCTGCATCGGCTCGAGGTAGACCTGTCGAGGTTTTTTCAATACACTTCATGGAACAATGAGGGTCAGAGGAAGTCTGTGCCTACTTTGGGCCGGCATCCTCTTTGCTGCGTCTGCTGTGAGACACAGATCCGAGTCTGACTCTGAATTTGAGGACCGGGAGTTGCCAGCCTAGCCGGGACAAGGGGCTGTAAATGGATGGTGGGTGGCACCATTTCCTGAAAGAGGGACCACCTCCGCACATTGCCGGATCAGCCCAACAGGACTCACTGCCGGTGGATGTTGAAAGGGACACTTGGTGTCATTCTGGCAAATCAACTTCTCCTGCGACAGTAAGTGACAGAAAGTCTGTTGACATGTTGATGCCCATGGCACTTCTTTTGGGTGAAAACTGTCGGTCAGCTCAACAACTAAGGTCCATTGCAGCTGCAGTGGTGAACTCGGCTTGACGTGCCCATGTAGTGGATCGGCCATCCAGCTGCTCCTCGCCTGCTGTGAATTTTCAATTGCTCAGAAAGAAGGGGACATGGGAGCATGCAAGTGCCAGGTGCGACTACTGCCGCTTGCTCCCTATTGCTGCTGCTACTACGACCACCGCCAACGTAATGGCTGCTGCTCGCTACAACGTCCGTTGCTGCTTCCTCCGCTTGCTACCCCGATTAAAATGCCGACATCTGCTACTGCTCATATTCATCCCAAGCCACAACCACTGACAGCTCAAGTCATAGCGGATAAGAGAGAGGGTGCAGTGCACATCTTGATGTTCTTCCCTTGTCATTGAGCCCATTTCGGGCGGTCTACATGCACGTGCACATGCACATAAAACCTGCCTGTGTGTGACAGATTTTTTTTTGTGTGTGTGAGTGTGCAAAGGTGCAGGTATGTGCAGACGTACATCTATATTTCTATAGAATATATACAAATATATATATATATATATATACACGTGTGTGTATCTGTATCTGGATTGGGTTGGATGGATGGATGAATGAGTTTGTATGTGAGTGTGCGTGTGTGTGTGTGTCTATGTGCAGGCACTTCCATAGGTAGTTGATTGGTAATGGATGGATGGGTCGATGCCTGGATGGATGGACGGACGGACGGATGGATGGATGGATGGATGGATCGATAGACAGATAGACAGACAGATAATAGATAGATAGCCATACACAGACATGCATGCGCGCACGGCACGCGCACCCACACACGCACAGACATACACACGCATAAGGGTTTAGGGCTTGCTTTATCTCGCACCGTGGTTAGAATACGCATCTATGAGCGTTCACGCATAGGGATCACATGTCAGGCCCCGTATTCGATCTTGGAGCTATAATTTTATATATCTGATACAACAAACATGAAAACCGCCGCATGCTGCTGCGACCTCAGGTCCCAACGGCAGAAGCAGCGTGCAACCAGATTAACGCATCGCCAAAAAACTCGTGCCCATAAGGCGGCCTGGCTAAGTTCGAGTTGTGAAGACATGTCTCTTTGACACAGCTCCGTGACTTCCGTCTCGTAAAGCATTGGGTTTGTCGTTGTCGGAATATGAGGCTGCTGGCCGTGTAATTACACGGCTCAGCACTCCTGCACACTCCCTGCGCTTGTTCATGTCAGATGCGTCGGCGGGATGTCAAACGGGAGCCTGACGGCAACGAAGGCCACTCTGCTTCGCATTGCTTGTGCATCTTGTTGGATTCGCAGGCTCCCTCTTTCTGTGTTTCACGCCTTTGGTAGACGCATGCGGCGTCAAGGGTAAAGTGGTAAAGTCTCTTGGCATTCCGGCAATTAAGGTTCGGACTGGGTTTTAGCAGCAGAGAGTGAGAACGAGACGAAGTCCGCGCGTAGCTTTGGAACCGAGTCGAAAGCCCCCTCTCACAGTCTACCACCCTCGAAGTTCTAGATTCTAGCTCTAAAGCGGAGCAGGGGAGTTAGAACTGTCGGCTCGGTTTTCAGCCGACCAGCGGCAGGAAGGGACCGTTAGTGCTGGTGGTCGACTTGAGTCATTGCGAATGCTGCCCCAAGAAAGCTTTGTGGACGGGCCACAGCTGCACAAGGAGCGCATGCAACCGTGTCCAGTTCAAGGGCCTCAGGCATGCAATCACAGGGCGTGTGCAGCGCACTCCGGTGAGGTCGGCAAAGTCATCGCCCACCTCAGTCCAAGCAGAGAGGGAGATGGAGAGGGAGGGAGGAGGAGAGCAAGTGCAGACGGCACTGGACAGTTCCTTGATGCACCTCTCCGTAACGACTGGGTCATCAGATTCCACCGCCGCCAGGTGGAGAAGAATCGGCAAAGGCAGAGACTGCAGACGGAGAAGAGGCTTGATGGCGGATGGAACCTGTAACAGCTTTGTGGCTTGAACCGCACCGTAGGCATCCAGCTGACGAAAGTCACCTTGTTTCTCGTACTGGCAGCTGCTTCGAGCGAAGCGATGTATTGTCTAGTTGCGGATCAGGACCAATGCGTGGAGGAAGGCTTGACACACACCCAAAATGCCTGCATCTGAGACTTTCGTTCTACTGGTCAGCAAGGGTTCCTGCTCCCTCCCGTCACTTCGGCATTTGTACGTTCTTGTTTGTATGCGGCTGGACAGTGCGGAGCGAAGCGCAGCACCTTAAGCGTCTCATTATGAGTGTGCGAAGAGTCTGTATAGTTGCAGCTGGGGCTCCGGCTCTGCCCAGAGCCTAGAGCTAGATCCAGGTAGGTTAGTTGTAGGCTTTTCTTTTGAGCCCACCGCCACCCCAATCGCCCCCAGGAAGTTTGTAGTTCCTTGCTAGGAAAGACTGTCAGAATTTGCGCATCCCACAAACAAGAGAGCGTGTGCGCATTTGCATCCTCGAAGTGTCACGGCATCTATGGAATCTATGGGCTGGAGGGTGGGTAGTTTGTACATGAGAAGACTAGAATACTAGACACCTTCAGCACACAAGTACGTGTCGCGTGCTTGCATCATCATCCTCGTATAACTGTCGACGTTCTTCTGGAACTCTCGCGCAACATCGCGCAACCCCCGCCTTTTTGCCACGCAGATGAGAATGATGGCGATGCTGAGGACAATGACGCTGATGTGCTTCCTGCATGCTGGTTGGGTAGAAGTCAGCTCCAGCATGTGCTTATTGGCTTGATTGACTTTCATTCAGGACTCTTGAGCAAGGGACCGGAGGAGTGTGCGGACGGGGATCGTGATCACCATCTTTGAGGGAGGGACCTGGGAGAACCCACACCACAAGGAACCACAGTGGGAGGGGGATACCATGGGGAGGTGGGGAGGGGGGGCCTGGCAGCGCTGCACCATACTCATACATATATATATATATATATAATATGCATATATATATATATATATGTATGTATGTATGTATACATAGAGAGAGAGAGAGACTATAGTGATACCACACTACACCTTTCTTGCAATAATTTGCCATACCATACCATCATAGACC
>CAJNDV010033386.1:0-23716 GCA_905221635.1 Symbiodinium sp. CCMP2456 | reverse complement strand
TTGTCGCGGTTGTGGTTGTGGTTGTTGTGGTTGTGGTGGTAGTTGAGGTTGAGGTTGCGGTGGTTGTGATTGTGGTTGCCGTTGCTGTTGCCGCTGCAGCTGCCGTTGCCGTTGCTGCTGTTGTAGTTGCTGTACTTGTTGTACGTCTTGTTGGGATAGTAATTAACAGCAGTCGTCGTCTTCGGTAGTGGAAGTGGCAGTATAAACGGCTGCCTTAGCAGCAGTAGCCGTCCTGGACGTTGTCAACGTGGTAGCCATAATGCCAACTAGTCATCGCACTCAGGATGCATGTATCAAACTTGTACGGGAGCCATGCATGCCATCTCATCTTTGCAGGCACGCTGCACATGATAGCCCTGGAAGAGAAGGCCAAGCAAAAGGTCGGAAGCTGAGCTCTTAAGTACCTAGAGCAAACCACGGCAGGATCAGTAGACTCACAAGGACGCGAGGCCAGGTCTCATCAGGCAGGTGTTGAGACTGAAGTTGAGCCGCTCGGGACAGAGGAGCTGCATTCGTTCTGCCGCATGCATACATCTAGTTTCCCTGCGGACGCCTGAGCACCACACATCATGCTTGCAGCTGGATGGATGGATAACTTGATGGATTGATGCATGGTTGGATGAACAAACCAATAGCAAACACATTCAGTTAAGTCTGTTTCTGTCAAAGACATTCGCAAATCGAGTTTGAGAATGCAGCTGCGTGGCCGAGGTTCTATCTATGGATTCCCGGGTTATGCCGGAGGACGCGCCCAAGCATTGGAAATCCTAGTGGCGCCGTCCAAAGCGCAAGCAGAGGCTCTGACTTGTCTTGGACTTGGCAACTCTCGAATCAGTGAGGGTCTCAGTTTCAGGCTGAGCTGCAAAGCAGAAAGCAGACCTTGACTGCACTTTGGACTTGTCGCGAAGCTGGGGTCTTCAAGTGCAGATCTTTCAGTTCCCGCGAGTCCTCGTCTTCGCAGCAGATCGCACGAGCAAAACTGGTTGTGATAGTCATCCATCGCATGCTGGCCGAGGGCGCTAAAACATGAAAGAAGAGAGATTTGATGTTGTAGCCGGTTCACTGCAGGACCAGGTGGACCTTACGGTGTCTGGTTAGTTTCCGAGTTTCAGCTTGCTAGACATGAAGTTTGACGTGTAGACTGCTGCCACCACAGGTTGCGTACGCAGCTTCCGGAGTAAGTCAAAGGCCAGGATGATCTGTAAAACTTCTTCGAGGAGGGACACGGTGCTTTTTTCAAAGAGTATCAACTTTGAAGAAGCAAGCAAGGTTCCACAGATTATAATGGTCTGAACATTCTGGAATACCAGGTTTGCAAGAGTGAGTTCGGGAACTGCAGTCCCGTGTTTCCGCTTATATGTCAAATGCCGAGGAATCGAATGGTCGGGACTGGGACAAGGCTTTTGATGGGGCTCCAGGAGATGTTACTAAGGAATACAGCACACAACGGCTTGATAAATTGGACGTACGAGCGCCTGGCCTAGAAGCTGTCGCGCAAGGATGGGTTATGAAGAAGCTATATGACTATATGTAGCCGGTGCTCTAGAGCAAAGATTGAGACAGAGGCTCTAACGGGATTGCGGTCGGTTGTAATGCAATTATGGAAAACGTATATGTCGTAATTAAATGTTTCGCTCACTTTGGGACATTACCTCAAAAGGCTACACAAGGGTTCGGGTCTTTATGAAAAGTAGCCACCTAGGTTCTGTTTTCAGACGAAGAGGCAAAGGCATGCACGCATCGCGACGTCACACTCAGGAGCAGTCGGATCCTACAGCTCATTATGATCTGAACTTGGAGCATCCACAGCATCGGGCATTGCTGCGCATGCTGCTCAGGCCGCTCGGCGGTTAAGCGACGTGTCGTTTGGGATTAGAAGTGGCGGTTGTGGGCCTCGGAACCCTCAGGCAGTCGCTTTCTTTGCAAGGCCGCTTGATACCTGAAGCCCCTAGTAAGCCCTAAGCCCCGACGTAGCGTCATGAAATGAAAGATTCGAGCAGATGTAGCACAGGCGCAACTGTCCTTCACCGTCCACGGATCCCCAACCCATAATCGCTGTACCCGAGCCTGGATGCTTTGGAAGGCGCACGCAGAAGCTGTCGACTCCGATGCAGGAGCTCTTTGCCTTCGAGGTCCCATCCTCGGAGAACTTGGGGTTTTGGGGATGTTTTGTCCGTTGGAGCCCGGAATGTCGAGCCATTGGTTGCTGCCCGGGATCAAGAATTCAGGCTCAGGGTTTGAGGCTTTCCGAAGTCCAATCTTGTCAGGCTTCAGGGTTGGATGAAGCCAGGTCGCGAGGCTGCCTCAAGCCACACTGCTCAGGAGCGAGGTGATGAAGTTCTACAGGGCTGGAACAAGACCCAAACCGCTCGGAGCTGAGTCTGAGAGCTCAGGGCTTACATCATGTGAAGCTCGGATCACGAAATGGCTACATACATATGAAGTAGCGGCTCAGATCATGAGGGTCTAGACGCTGCCGTGGATCAGTGGAGTTCCAGCTCAGGTTCCGCACAAAGGCACTACTGGCTCGTCATTTCCTGAACGGACCTGGGACACCTACAACATCCTACAACCTCGGAAGTGTGGACACTGGATGCCTACCTGCTTGCTGAGTCCCTCCAACTGGACTCTCCATGACGCACAAGACAGCTCCCATAGTAGATGATCGCTTAACACTTCAAAGATCGTACGACCCCGCGAGAATCACATGACAGGAATGGTAAGCTTCAGCTTCCGATTCCCGATGGAGCACCGCACCCAGATGGACTTGGTCTTTCTGTCAGTCCCCTCTCTGGCCGGTTGAGCCTTGATCCCTACCCTTGCTCTGTGGGCCATTTGTAAGAGCTTCAGGGTACGTTCCCGCCCAACGCACCTCCAACAGTTTGCAAAACTCATCTCCACTGCAATGCAGCATCTAAACCAGAAGACAAGCTTGCCCGCACGACGCTACGCCGTAAAATCGTCCTACATCAAAGCTGACACAGCCTCTCTCCCAACTAGCTAACCTAATCCAGAAGTTCTCACCTCATCCCACAACTCCGCGGCACACTCTGGCCTGCATCCGTGATGCACGAATGAACCCACGTAGTGTATCATTCGGAGCACCGTGCCATCATGTCTATTGCAATGTTCGCTTCACAGGTCCTTATTCCCAGTTCCACCACAATCCTTCAAATCCCCTGCAAGTCACCGTCTTCATGCCGTCGAAAATCTAGTTGGATAGATGGCTTTAGATGACTATCCGGAGTATCTAGATCGCTACACTTCTGTGAAATCATCCATCACCGCCAACTACTCATAAGCTAATTGCTCAGTAGAATGATCTTGTAAGCTGCTTGGAGATAGCAAAGGCGCTGGCAAGCGTTGAAAGACATGACACCACCTCGGGGAAGAAATACCACGTATAGAGTAGCACCTTTGCCAAGGCTGGGCAGCGACCAGGATGCGACGACCCTGATCTCTCGGACCGTCCGAAGATGCCCCGCCCTCCACTACCGCCCTCCTGTAGACGCTAAATTTCAGGCTGGCCTTCAGTTTGCACGATTCAGCTGGCGAACTTAAACAGGCTAAGCCTAGCAGTGCTACGGAGGTTGTGGTGGTTGGAATTGTGATGATACTTGCCTCTTTTGTCGCATGGCCAGGCAAGGACGATCAATGATCTGCGATACTCTAGCCCTTGCTCACCACACTTGTCACAACCCGAGTCACCTTGCTCCGCACGGCCGCACAGTCTCACATGAGCGCCGGCAGGATCAATCAGAAGCGGAAACTCAAGGTTGGCCTCGTGGACTTTGTCAAGGCCATGACGGAGATACGTCTGGAGGAACTCATGCTCGTTGCTCATCGTCGTATACAGGCAGACGAAGAAAGCCCTCACACTGCCAATCATCATCGTCGACGTCGTCATGATCATCATCGTCATCAGTACCCTCATCATTGAATAGCACTAATTCCACACAAAACCGTACATGTGATTAGACAGCGGTTTGGTTTTCTGCGCAGGTGGCACAGCTCTTCAACAGCCTGGCTGATGTAGAGGCCACAAGGGGGAGACCAATTTTGCAGCGTGAATCAACGCACATGGTCGTCCGGAAAACGGCTGTGCTCTCGGCTACCAAAGATCTGCGAGGGGCCATACGACAGTCAGTCGACTTGTGAACCAATCAATCACTAGCTGTATCCTCGCAGCCTCACCTTCCCCGCCCCTTGACTTCCGAGTTCCAAGCTCGGACACGAACATGCGAACAGCCAACCCTGAGTGTCTCGAGTCCAAAAAACCCGGTCTGGCGAGGCACGACTTCTCTTTCTGGAGGTGCCTGGCCATTGAGTGAGTTTCGGGTTTAGGGCAGCCTGAAATTGCTCTGCGGTTCAGGCATTCCGGTTCGGTTCCAAGTTGTGGCTCCTTCCTATCACACCGAAAAGCCAAAAGGCCCACAAAGGTTTTGCAACACAGAGGATTGTAGGGAAAGGCTCCGGGTTCTAGCTTCAGGGCTTCTTGCAGAATCGAGCTGGTTGCTACTGTTGCGGCGTCTTTGCTGCAAGGTTACATGCTTGACGCAGTAGAGTGAGCGGGATTTTGGCTCTGGTGACTGGAAACTCCAGCTTACGACGGAAGTCCAAGCTCGTGGCAGCAGCACGTTTCGTGGAGCCGAAGGGAATCGAGCTGCCCCAACCCAGCACACCTCAGCAGCCCAAAGCGCCTACATGTCCTCAACGGCTGAGGGCTTACCTGCAAATTGCAAGCGCAGGCAATGGCTGCAGACCTCAACCTCAAGCTCAGCCATGTCAGGATGGAATTGCTGCCAAGTGCTGTCGAGGGAGTCCAGGTTTCGAGTTCAGCGTATGGGGTTGGGCTTTCAATGTGGCGAGCGTTGCCTTGTCAGCTGATGCACCTTGATGCTGTGTCGTGTGCGCATTCTGAACAAGGTTGCACCAGGACTTGAGATCTCCAACGCGTACTTCTACCGCGTTGCCATTAGATGTTGTACAGCATGACTTGCAAGAAGTTGCAGGTATCTCTCGGAATTGGATCCAGTGTTGCATCTCGGCTGCAGAGATTTCGTTTTCGTTGCGCACAACTGGTCAGGTTCGAAGACCTGTACGGCATGCTTTGTTTCCATGCACAGCTTGTCTAGTAATGTCTGAACGAGCTGAACGTATGATGGGCACCATTTCATGGGTATCTCCATAGAAGGTTTGGATTCCGTGACGGCCCTATCAGCTCACGATCTAGGCCTCCGCATGTAGATCAACTGAATACAACTTCAGCATGCATGAACATCCCAGGCGAGGGGAAGTCGTTGACAGACTGCTGCCAGCAGTTCCGGAGATCAACACTCTAGGCGGGACAATCGTGTCAAGAACTGACTGGAGAGTCCGTGCTGGAGGCTGCAGGGTTGAGGAGAGAGACTCCGGATGGAGCTTGTAATGCTGAAGTGAAGGACGACCTCTGCAAAGGAGTACTGAGTGACTTAGCTCGTGAAACCTGCACCTTTTAGCAGTTGCTGAAGCACCAGAGCCAGGATTTCAAGCTTAAGCAGGTTCTTCAAGCTCCTGCCGCGGACTGCATGTTCACTGCCCGGCTCGCCAGGTGGCTTTGACCTTGCTGTCAACTCTGTTCACCAAAAGGCATCTGGGGGCAGTGTAGGGACCACTGCGATGCCACAAATCGATGTTCGCCGCAACATCGACTGCAATAGATGTAGGTGACAATCGCCAAGGGTCACTTGTGCAAGGCTTGAAGCTGGTAAGGTCAAACTCCGCAAGACGAAACGACGATGAGCCGAATTCTGAAACAAGGAAACCCATAACTGATGACACCTCTTTGCTGAACGTTCAAGTGCTAGTTGCGCCGAGTATGTTATCAACATCGAGAGCAGGAACGAAGCACTATTGCGGTGAACGTCAGCACCAAGCCTCCTTCCGTTAAGCCATGCTTTTTACTCAAGCAGGCTTCACTTTGCAGAGATCGGGCTGCCATCGTGAACCTGCTTCTCTTCAACCCCGCGTGTTGCTTTGATGCAGCTACGTTTCGTCGAAGTGTTTCGGAGTTGCCCGCGATCTGCTCGAAACCGTGGCTGTCTAATGTGACAGGGGGTGTTTGCTGGCAGCTGAGGTGCCGACGGGCGCTACGAGTTCGATGTCTGCCGCCAAGTTGCTCTCAACGTTTCTCGGGGCTCCGGGCCCAAACTTAGCCTAGCCTACAGCCTACAGGCTTGGTTCGGCACCCCGGGCCAGAAGCAAGCTTGCATGGGAGAGCCTTTGCTGGAGTGCA
Source organism: Symbiodinium sp. CCMP2456 (assembly GCA_905221635.1). Taxonomy (NCBI): domain Eukaryota; class Dinophyceae; order Suessiales; family Symbiodiniaceae; genus Symbiodinium; species Symbiodinium sp. CCMP2456. Next base: position 17,442 of record CAJNDV010033386.1, on the reverse strand, counting down.
GCCACTGTGACATCAAGAGCTCTATGATATGGCCCTCACCAAGCGTACGACAGACAGAATTGTCTCAGTCTGATGCTCGCATGTTGGAGTCAAACATGTGCTGGTCGTCATATCTTGGCGGCCTACTCGTCGTCGATCCAGGAAAAACGGTGCTTGGTAAAGCAAGGCTCTTGAAGCTCTTTGTTCAAGTGCCAGGTGACAGAACCGGCACATCGAAAGATGTTGGATGACCTGATTATTGTCAACCACTGGGAGCGTTCCCTCTCAGCAAAAAAGCGTAGGCTGCTGGTCTGAAGGGTTCACGCTGCAACGAACGGCAGGCTTCAGAAATTCAACTCCATGATTTTGTCACTTGGAGTGAATCTCCTACAGCTGCCAGACCTTGTTTTTCAGTTGCATCAGTCAGTTCGGATCGTCGTGGTATTTCCCAGATCATTCAACCGATCCCGAACAGGTGATCGAGCCAAAAGACTGGGTCGACCAGACCTGAGCAAGCATGGAGTGCCGTGGCAAGCCAGGGCGGTAGTGAAGCAACTGATACTGTGGATGCCGCAGTTACTTTGGGATAGCTTGGCATGCTTCTGCTGATTGCCATTGCAGACACTAAAGGTACCGGAGTCGATCTGATGTGTTAGGCCCGTAGTCACTCAATCCAAGCGAGGTTCGTGCCGACGCACGAGAATGCACAGAGAACGCGCAGCCAAGGATCACGAGTGCATACGGAATTGCTCTGTGAACGGCAACTATCGCATATGGAGGCTCCTGTACTTCGTTGTCCCTTTCTGTCAGAGCCCTTGAAGACTGAGCCCTTGGAAAGGAGCGCGGACGTACAGCTGCCACCAAGAGCAGAGATCAAGTTCGACTACTGCTCCCCATTCCATCCAAAGCAAGGCCGTTACCATCCGGAGAGTCCGGGGGAGTTTGGCTGAGTTCAGAAATGTCGTCGGCTTCGGCCCGGCCCCGGAGCAGCTTCGCAAAAAAATGGCATACACCCCAAGGACGACAGTTGCTCCAACGAACTTATACCACCATGGAGTTCCCAGCGGGGAGGCCGTTCGGGACCTTGTGAGAGGAGGTCCCCAGTGCCTGATCTGTTAAGTTGGAGTTGTCCTACGGTAGTAGCTGGTGTGTGTGTGTGTGTGTGTGCTTGCGCACGTGTACATAGAGAGAGAGAGAGAGAGGGAGAGCTTCCTGCTGCCACGCTCCTTTTTTACACGTCGATTTTAAGCACCTTTCCCCGAGGCCAATTCATCCGGTGTCGTAATTTTGCTCTCCCTAGATCTCGACAAAGATGCGAGGCATGCTCCTTGATATTACTTCATGGCTTTAGCCCGCGCCTTCGCAGCTTTTCGTTTCTCAATCTCCTGTCCCGGTGCTTTTGAGCGGGTTGGACCTGGACCAGGACAGTCCCCTATGCCCGGGAGGGAGACAGGGACAGAGAGAGAGAGGGAGAAAGATACAGGTGCAGGGGGAAACCCCTGCACCACAGCCCTGAGGAAAAAAAAATGTATCTTTTTCCAACTGATGGGGGAACCATATCTTTTTCCGAGCTCGACTGTTGTTGCCCCTAAAAGCCTCTAAACAGGGCGCGCTTTTCAGCGCAGGGGGCTGACACACCCTCTGAACCCCGAAGTGAAGTGAAGTGAAGTGAAGTGAAGTGAAGTGAAGTGAAGTGAAGTGAAGTGAAGTGAAGTGAGAAAGAAGTCAACTGAAGAGAAAGAGCTAGAACGAGGGAGAAACATTCATTATGTTATACACATCGATGCTCAATGCTCCTGGCTCGGAGGCACGCCAAGCACGCCGGATCGAACCGTCCGCCTGCTCAGACAGGTGCAGCCAGTCCTTGGAATCCTCTGAAGGTCTCAGTTTGAGAACGCTTCGGAATTCACCCTTTGAACATGCACAAAGTGGTGCATTCTTCGCCGCATTCCTCTGGAATGACTGGCTTGTCAGCATCCGGGCGCTTCTTACTTCATGTCTACACGCTTAAGTCCTTCCATCAGGTAGGCTCACTTCGTCTGCATTCTATGTTTTGCATCCTGCACTGCGGATGACATTGCTAGGCTTACCAAAGGCAGCAGAGGTGAATGATGGAGACCACAAAGCTCGCCCTTCAGGTTAATGCGTTTCAGGAAACCGAAGACAGATTAGCCAGACACCTGGAAGGCCTTGACGACCATGGACTTCAACCAGCATCCTGGCAGCGGTGGATCGCTGTAGGAACGAATAGAGGCTTCGATAAGAAAGAGCCCCTAAAGAGGCCTTGGTATTGTGTCTCAATGCTCCTAGAAACTTACCCCAGTCACATGGATTGAGCAACGACCCAGTCTGGGGATTCTATACATTGCGATCCTGCTTCTATGCTATTCATCGGGAGTATCAAAGCACCGAGCTTTCCGACATGCTACAGCCACGACGTCCCACACTATCGAACGCCACAGCAGTGCCCGGTTCCAGCAGTCCAATTCCGGCATATTTTCCAAACTGATGATACAGTACATAGTAGTTGTTGAAGGTTGCAGTCTTCCAATTCTTTGCATTCGTTCTGGCTGCATCTTAACATCCGACTTGTACTCGGTCGTCATAGTGGATGTCACGGTGGTCGCAGTAGTAGCAGTAGTAGTAGTAGTAGTAGTAGTAGTAGTAGTAGTAGTAGTGAACAGGAAGGAGAGCTCCCAGCCGAGGAGTCTCAAGGTGAAGGTCCTCCGCTCCGTTGCGCATCGCCTCGTGCTCACACCAGAGCAGTGTGGCCCCACGGCTCCGACTGCCCCACCCTAAAGATCCAGGTGCCTAAGTCCTGCGTATACATCAGAGAGAGAGAGAGAGAGAGAGAGAGACGGAGAGAAATAGATAGACCCAGCAGCACAGGCAGTATCGCACAAATCGGAAGCCTTCATCTTGTAAAAGCCCTTTATTTACATGGTTTGTTGTGATCCGGAGTGATGCCTTAATCTGTTTTGTGCGAGCCATGAATCTTTCGTGCATGTTGTCTTAAGCTCTTGACACCCGCAACAGGCGGGGGCGCACATGCGCGCGGTGGGGAGGCAACTCCCCACCACAGCCCTGGCGAAAGAAACAGAAATAGATAGACAGAGAGCGAGAGAGAGACACCCATAATTTTAAGGAATTCCCATGCTCCGAATTGGGGATACTCGAACGTCTGCATAGCAGTAAGCTTTTGCCGAGACAGGCATCTTAGAAAGAGCCCCCTGCAAAGAGACGCTTAGACCCTGAGATGTTTTATTCCGACGCCACTTCCAGGCTTGTAGTCTCACATAGCCTTGCTGGTCCTGCTAGTGGAGGCTGTCTTTGCACTCACACATGATTTGCTCCTTTCTGGTTGTCGGCGCGACACACCCCGAAGCCATAAACCAAAACGAGATCCAAAAGGATGCGGTCATCAATGACGGAGCCCCCGCTCCGGAGTAGATCGTTCCCTATATACTATGACGAGAGCAGGCATGACACGGTGGCTGCACAGGGCCCTTGCCTTCGAGGTCCGGTTGGACTATAACCAGAGTACGTGTGTAGCGGCTTAGAATTCGCATGTACGAGCTACTCAAGTCTTTCTCGCACCCTGGAGCTAGCAGCAATATAATCAGCGCTTCGGCACTAGATTGATCTAGATTGTATATTAAGCGACCCAGCAGCTCAAGCGCTCTAATGCTGAGGCTGGCTTCTTGAAGCACTTCCAGCCACAGCTTTGGAGCTGGATACGGAGATCCGGGATTCGCCACGAGTGGCGCGGCTAGGGTGAGGTTCCGAAAGCCTCAACCTTTTTGAACACGACCTATTTGCTTGGCATGCCGAAGGCGCTGTGTCAAGATGGAGGGGGCGTAAGACTGCATGCAGCAAGCTTCTTTCGAAGTCATTGGCTCCTGAAGATGGCTTCACTAGCTGATATTTTATGGGCGATCCTCCGCCCACGGAGCTGCATATTTCTTGGTATAGAGGATTATGATTTGCGCGCTTTGTCATGCTTTTGCCACTGACTGATGTCATTTTCTGCCCGAGTCTATTACGGGCACATCAGCGATCAGCACGTCAGATCATCGACAGCTGTGATGCCATGACAACTCCCAACACCGAGGTGGAGGCTTTCGTCGTGCTTTATGCTCGGTGCAACGACATCGCTGAGCTTTTATCCGATGAGGAGTATATGGTGGGATCAACAGTGGGACTCATCGAGTTTGTGTATGTAGAGTTGGGTTTTCCGTCAAGCAGGTAGCAGCACTGCCAGGAAAGTAACTCGAGAGCATGTCCATGTCGGCGATCTTCGACTCGACGTTCAGAATCTTTGCACATGAGCCATAGCCCTGAGCTCCAGGAGTGTTTCTGGCAGCTCGCAGGCAGTAGCACAATCTTCAAACAAGAGGCAGGAGTTGTTCTTAGAGTTCTGAACCCAAACATCCCAAAACCCAAAAACTACGTACCCAAACCTTGTCTAGGCCAAGGGCCCTAAGCCCCAAGCGTTGGCCAGGAGTGCGGACTCTATTCCCTGGTCCACCTCACAAGGGAAGAGGCGCGTGGTCGGCAAATGACCTGCATCCTCTTTCAGATACGTTACATACCGGTGAAGTCAAGCCGCAGAACGACCAGAAGCTGCTTTTCCTGCGACCACAGTCAAAGCTGCGTATTGTGTTCGGGGTTAGGGTTCAGGATTTAGGGTTCAGGGTTTAGGGTGTTCAGGGCTTAGGAGGACAATGGGACAGGTCCTGACAGTTCGAAAGCGGCTGGGCCGCACGCGGACCTGGGACATCACCCGTGCCGGCCAGGAACCCGACGGGGGGGGGGGGCAAAACTCCGATAAGGTGGGGCCCTGGGCTCGAAGAGACAAAGCCTGCGCAAGCGAAGTGCAATCATCCAAAGCTTTCAGATGTGTCGCAGTGAACACAGGCATCTTGATTCTGATGATAACTGAACCGAGTACTTCTTTTTCCGGAAAGCTGCTACTCACCTAGCCTGTCAGTTTTTCGAGTGCAGTAGCACTCGTATGGGCCTCGTTATTGTAGTTGTGGGTCCTTCGACAGTTGTTGCTGAGGTCGTTACTGTTTCTGCATCCCTGGCTGTCTCATCTAGCATGCGTCGACAATACAAGCAGAATCGTCCTGCCACGATATGCCACGAACTTCATGCACATAGGTGGTGTGGCGCTAGCCATTGTGAACTATATTCCTGGACCGGGCATCGCCAGGAGTTCATCATCCCGCCGCCAGAGGATCCTACGGACATGAATCCGGCGGGGAGGCGCTCTATTAAAACGTGTTTCTGATTTCGCCATGTGGGTCCAAAAGGTCACTGCTATGACATGCTTAGAAAGCACTAGAAAGAACAGGTGGCTTCTCGAATAAAGCCCGTGCTTCGAACCGCAACGATCATGGAGTGATGTTCGCGCTCCAGCATTGATGGAAACATATGAACAGAATCCCTAAACTCGAACTCCCACTATCGCGCTCGTCTTTGAGGATGGTGCTGATGACACGCCGAGCCTCAAATGCCGGGCCAGCAGGACCAGGCCTTTGGACCAGTGTCGCCGACGATCGGTTCATTACAGGTTTAGTGCGATGAGGAGACAAGGACGGCAATAAAACTTAGTACTCTAAGTCAAGCCGCGAGAATGCATATACTGTAAAGCATATGTAGCATTGGCATTATCTACCACTGATACTTCTGGAATCAAGCTGCAGCGACCCAAAACTTGCAGCAAGATGAGCTGTTCATGTGATGTCTCGGCGCTAAACTCGTGCTCGAGATCTATTGCATCGTGCATTGAGTAGATCGTCACCATCTCAGCTTTCCACCCCTGGAATTTCGCACCGCTCAAACGCATACCCGCTCTCCGACGCCGCCGACCCCGGATCTTCCATGCCTCGGAGAGGTCTTCCTGCCACCAAGCCGAAGTCTCGCAACCGGGCCGGACTACCATGGTCAATTTGTGGTTGCGAAATGGTCCTGATAGCATGAAGGTCGTTGTAAGTGGCTAGACATGCCTCGTATTATCCACTGCTCTTGTTGTTGTTTCTTGCGGGTTGGCTCTCAGACCTGCACTCGGCGAGCTTTCCATGGTTCGTTCCCAGGAGCTTCGCATCATCAGTCAGAGGGTGTAATGATTGGGCGCTCAAAGGGGGCTATCCCCATGTGCACTCCTAATCCTGCTATTCCCAGCATTCACGTGCGGCTTAAGCGGCTTGCGATTGTGATTGCTGCGCCTCTGGTCATGGTAGCAAGCACAAGACAAAGCACAGTTTTGCACCGCACCACTGTTTGAGCGTCGCCGAAAGCTTTGTAGCGATGCGAGAGACATGTGGTCACATGTGTGGGCCCGTTGCTTTGTGTCGCGAAGGTAGGTCCCGGCTGCTAGTTGGGCCGCATCAGTTCTATCATTCTCATGAGAGCTGCTGCAAACAGATGCAAGCGAGAAGCAGGAGTTGTTCGGCCCTGCTCTGTGCTAGACAGGAGGTTCGAGTGTTCAATCGAGTTCTCCATGATCTCACGGGCCTGTCGAATCCGAGGTACAGAACGCATGGCGGAAGCATCAATCGACGAAGAGCGCATGCGGCCTATCCTCAAGGACCAGTGACATGCCGCCTTGTAGCTGAGTCCAGCCATGAGCTCCTGCCTCCACGCAGTGTGCAGTCATCCATGTTTACTGTATGTTTCCATTAGTGTCTATGTGTCTATGTCCCGTCGCTTGCTTTGTGTCTGGATGCTTGCCATTGTCTCAGCTCCTGTGGATGTGTCATCGGATGGGAGTTCCCTCAGTTTGAGCAGCTAGTCTTCGCCCACAGCAGTGCCGAACCTTCCCCCCAATTCGACTTCTCCTCACATGACTACTCGTACTATTGCTGACAGTGTTACTTTCGCCTTCTTCAGGACTACAACATGCTTGACAATCCAGTCTCTCTTGGCCACGCAAACCGCTTCCTTGCAGCATAGCCCTACCGGAATGTGGGTCGACAGCAGAAGCTTGTCCTACCCTGCTCCTCCATGAGGTCAAGGGCCTGTCGCGAAACTTCTCAGAAGCAAGAGTCCACGTCGGAGGTTACATGATGGACCTGACGCTGCATGAAGACTGGCATTGCGCACAGTGCCTTCTCCGCGTGTGCAAAGAAGAGAGCGGCGCATCTTGGTATGCAGAAGGAACATGCGTTGCCAGAAGGCAGCAGGGCAGGAAGGCAGGGGTTTTTAAGTATTTCTGACTCGCATGGTTGTATTGAGAATAACGAACGTGAGAGCACAGACAAAAACACAACCAGGCGAAAAGCAAGTGGACGGTTGCTTGACTACATGAGTCTGAGCAAGCCAAGGAAAACATTGACGCCCCGTATTGGAGCCATGGACTTAGTTCCCAATGGGCAGTTTCACCCTTCCGCTTCGCCCACGCGACCATGCGACAACCTTGCATGCAGGGCAGCCGACGAATCGAGAAGGGTCTGAATTAGGGAGCCCGTACACCATAAGGCTCCACCATGTGCCTTGAACCTGAATACCCTTAAGCCCCAGCACCGTTTGCGGAGGCGAAAAAGCTCACTTGGCCGACAAGGGGTCCAAGTGGCTGCCTCTCGGCTGGGCCGGCTCTGATCGGTTCGTATTCGGAGCGGTAACCCTGAGACAAGGAAAGTTGTGTTGCGCAATTGGGCCCTTTGCTCCCAAGATGTCAGAAGTTGCACAAGCCCGCTGTACCCTGATGTCACTGTTATGACTCTTTCAGGATCATCTGCGCTGCTCGAATAATTACAGTCTTGCTGCTAATTCGAAGATCATCACGAAGAAAGGCTTCGCATACTCTGTCATTCTGCTGAGGAGGGTTTCTAAATAGACAAAACCTTTTAGTAATGCTTTTTAGTTCTGATACCATGTCGGGTCGGACCCCACCTCAGAAAGAGTCCCGCTGCTAAGGGTTCCCGACGAATGGTCCAAGGAGATGCCCAAGGCCCGAGTTGCTCACGGCGAGCCCTACGACTAACTTACTGAGAGTATCAATGGTGATATGACGGATCTTTATGCAGAATATGATCAGAATATGCATATTTATACATCTATTTGTTATACATCTATTTGTATATAGGTTATATATACATGTATATGTATATACATATATACATACATATAAACGTGAACTTTAGTATGAAGAACAAGACACTAGTGAGAGCTGCGCGGAGGATGAGGGCTTTGTCCCATGGTGACCGGACTCTGGCCCACAACCGGAGCAAGGCCCACGAAGAGTCCCTCAATGTCTCTCAAGCAATCGAGACCTCTATACTAGCCCTTTTCCCTTGGGCAGGTGCAACGGGGAAGATCTGACGTTGCAGACTGCGAACTGTACAAATACGAGTCTGTCCGTCGTGTACGAGTGAGCACCAAAGACTCATATCCCAAAGCTCGACGCCGAAGATGCAGTTTTCCAGGCTTCCCACACTACTCCCGGATTGTCATCTGGACGCTACAGGCAGTGCATACAGGTATACAGCCTGAAACCAATAAACAAGTCACGCCGACCCCGAAGCCCCTCAAAAGGATTCTTGCCTAGTGCCTTGAACGACCCCGGAAAAAGCCAGGTTGGAATCTTCGGAATGACCTTCCTGCAGGCTCCCTGTCCTACTTGCCGGCAGAGCCTGAGTGCAGGGTTGCCGTGAAACAGCGGCCGTTTAGGAAAGGCAATCGAAGACGGTTCAGACATTGCCCCATCCATCTTCCCCTTCCCTAGCCGTTTTGCAGGTGGGTGGATACAGCCGCTCTAGGGAGACAAGACGCCTGTATGCCAGGGCTTCAACGATCCGGATCTAGAACTCCGGCTGAGGCTGGCAAAGGCGGGTCTTTGTATAAGTATAGTGAGGCATTGCCAGTAAGACCGGTGAATGAAGCTGTTTCTGTGTGGCCCAACCGGAATTATCCAAAACAGGCTTCTCTGCGCAATTGTCAGATTTTGCCTGTACATAACCAGAAGACATGGTTTCAACAATCACCAGAGCTTGAGGTGAAATGTGCAGGTTCATGACACATTGAAAGATATGCCTCGCTCCATCCGGAAACCCCCGTCTCGGAGCGCAGGAATGGCTGGGCTGGTAGCAGCTCTGAGTCTGAGGCCGACATTCACGTAGCTTCAGGAACCCCACAAGAATTCTACCTCTTTTACTAATCAAAAATGATGGGGTAGTGATGAGTTCAACGAAGATGAATGGCTTAATTACACTTGTATATACAAGTCTATCGAGTCGTGTAACAGCTGTTGGTGTTCTGGTTACCCGTTGTCATCACTGCGCTGTCGACATTAGTACACAGGTGCGAGTGCCAATGTGTTTCCATGAAACTCCTTTGCTTTTGTGGTTATTCCAGCTCCATTTGTTGATTTAGGGGTTTTCCGACTTGCAAGTATTTATATTTCGGTGAGGGCATTGTTGCCAACGTGAAACAAGGCAACAGACAGAATAGCATCAATGATCATTGAACCTACGGATAGTAGCACAAATTCAACAGCGTGACCAGTATAAAGAAGATGGCCTGATTCACTGCGCCTGGTTCACTAGCATCTTGCCTCATGCCCTGCATCCGAAACCCTAAGCAGTTCATTTCATCCCGTGCACGAATTCGACCTGCAAGCGCGAAAGGCTTGGGAGGTCCGTCCGTCGCTACTGCTCAGGCCTCAAGCCGCAATCTTCCCCTTATAGAGGGGTTCCAGTCCAAGGTTTCCGACATGTTCTTGGACGGAGGAGACCTCCCAGAGCTCCGTCATGAACCTGCCCGTTCGGGCCAAAGAACACTGGAGGCCGCAGGTCCGAAAAGGAGCTCGACCTTCACTCACTCGCGGCGTAGATGATTGTTGGGCCGACCTCCGGTAGAGCACAGTTTCCTGTGCGTCTCATGCATAGCCATGACGAAGCAACAGACAACATGAAGCACGAAGCAGAAGCGTTGTCCCATCATGGTGGTGATAGATTCTGCGTGGTTCCTCAATTGCATTTTGTTCAGAGTGTGAACGGGATGCAGGAGATAGGAAGCCTTGCAGTCCAGCTTTTCGTCATGAGACATGTAGCTCCAAAAGCTGCCTCCCGGTGTGTCTGGCAGTTGCCAAGCAACCGGCCACCGACGTTCGACGCGATGTCGACAGAGAGAGAGAGAGAGCGTGGCAATCGTGAAAAGAAGCCTTTCGCTCCTTCCCATGTGCATGTAGCATTGTCTAGAGAACGAGCAGTTCAGTCGAAGCGATAAGCCACAGTGCAAGCACCGGGCTTTGTCTTTTGTTAAATGGACTAGTGCCGCCTTTGCACAATTACTGCATACATCTGAAAGTGCCTTAGGGAGCGGGCCGAGAGCTAATCTCTTGCTAGCTGCAGCAGGCACACCTTCGTAGAAACTGTAGAAGGCCAACGAATCTTTCACACGATCCCAGCGGAATGCTTACTGAATCTTCATATTCTCTCTGACGGAGAGCTCTTGATGCGGTGGCACACGTCGAGGCGGCGTTCACAGCCCTCGATCTCAGCAACACACACGTGAAATCCTACAGCCAAAAGACGTTGCCTCTGCACCCTTCAGGCGACACAGAACAACAAGGTCGCTTGCTGCAGCTGCGGTAGTAATGCTTGTAACACTATTATACTTCCATTTTTGCTGCTGCTGCTGCTACTACTACTACTACTAGCCGCTAGCCCACGCAGGTGCGGGGTGTGGCCGGCTTGAATCTCTCCTGGCCGGTTGCCGAGCTCAGAGTCACGAATGCCACGGGCTGAGGACTGGACGACCCGGGCGTACGGCACTTCATTGAAACGTACTGCGCGAAGGGCGTACATATCCGAACTCCCCAATCCTAAACCTAAGCGGATCCTCCAAGCTTTCGGCCGTGGGCTTGCAGCTGCGGCTGCTGAGCTTCTCGAGTTCGGCAGAGGTTTATTCTCAGTCTCTCTTTTTTGGGCTTGGCGGCTTGCGGCATATCTTGCCTGCCCTCTAAGACCGGCATTCCTGAGCTCTACTTACAGACGCATTCAGGATTTGGGATAGCTTATAAAGCACCTTAAGCTGCAGTTCTTCGGGCTGGGAAACCTCAAACCCTGCAAACGACAAACCTCTGTATTTCAAGGACTTTGCAAATGCCTTGGAGCGGAGAGCCCAGCTTGCAACGACCAAGGTCCCCGAGGTGCCAGAGACGACCATCACGAGGCTCAGCTGCGGCGTAAACCTGCAAGGAGACCAGGCCGGGCGGTCGGGCCTGGAGCTCCGAAGTGGCTTACAGTTTATAGGGCTTCTTCTTTTGGCGTGAGAGAGGCTTTTCTATCGCAAATGCGAGACGGTTGAGCTGAAAGTATCCCCACTGAGTGACCTCGTCTGTCTTGGTTCTTCATTCAGATCATGCCCAAAGTGCCCTCGTCCACGGAAGCAGGCAATCTCATTCCGGGCCTCTCACGTGCTGTTTCCCCGACGTAGCCTGGCAATTCGCTTCAATGCTTCTGCCCTGATGAAGGTTTGCATCTGTGAAGATGGATGGTACGGGCCGCAATGCGACCAATTGCCGCTTGCTGAGAGGATCCACACAGAGGGTTGAGATGTGCGGCTCCAGAGGCGAGTCGTGACGAGTTGCTAGAGTTGAAAGTAGAGCAGCCGCTCTACTTATTTGAGAAGCTATTAGTCGAGTCAAGGCTCAGCAGGATACTTCATGAATTTGGAGAGCAGGGGATCTGCTTCACAACCTGGATGACCCTCGTGTGTCCACTTCATCTCTGTTGCCATTCCGGGCACTGGGGCTCTTGGCTCGCTTCTCACCTGCCTGCCACTAGAGATAAGAGTTAGATGCTATGCGCCAACCTGGGCAGTGTGGATTTAATTGACAGGTGCTGATTCTTGGCCTTGTCAGACTTCACAATGCCTGACCTGCACCGGATTTGTTCGGAGTGTCCGGGCTCAGGTGCAACTGCACTGGAGCTGGCATTGCAGGTTGCAACGAAGGCCACCGCACGCATGACCAGACCAGGGGACTTCTCGAATCTGTTTGGAGATGTCGGGGCCAGGACCTGAAGGAGATGGCAGCTGCTATTGCAAGCCGGGATATGTTGGTGAAACGTTCGGGACTGAGCCAGCTGCGGAAGGGTTTAGTGGCTGTCAGGATGGCAGCCAGCCGGTAGGGTTCCGAAGCGAATCTTGGCCCACGCTTTTCTTTAGGTGCGACCGGTGCGGTGAGTACTACTACAACTTGCAAAATGGCCACAAGCCGAGTTGTCAAGTTGTTCTTGTGCGCTCTATCGACGCTTGAGTTCGGTGTCCCAGCCTGCCCTTATCGCCCTTTTCTCTGCCAATGCTAACTGTGCTTGTCGGTCCGGAAGTAGTAAGCGTCGGCTGACGCAGTGCGGGCATCCTCTTTCCAGGCTGTGCCATCTACTGCCATCCCGACGACCGTTGCAGTGGCAACGGAGCTTGTGCCCCAGACTCTGCCTAGTCCGAACAGAACATGACACGAGGTGCCGAGGTGTCGAAGGAGGGCCGGGCAGCTTCGGAAGAGATGTGAGGCAAACTTATGTCAACCGGTTTGGAGCTCGGAAGTGCACTTCTCTGCTTTAGCCGTCGAAAGCTCGCAGACGAGCACCGCAGTGGTAGTGTCTTCTGCTGCTCCTCCCGAGTTCACGTTCCAAGGAGTGCACAACCGACCCTGTCACGCACCTGATCAACGGCTGCGCCTGCTATGAGAGCTGGGACGGCCACTGGTCTCAGCGTTCTAAGGCTAAGGCTCATGGAGAGAAGATGATGCCTGCGGCAAACTGAGCAGAATCGTAGCACAGAAGGACGCGAGTGCCGCAAGTGGAACTACAACAACATTAAGCAACCATGCAGTAGCAAGACATACGACGACGAACCGAAACATTACGAAAGGCATTACCAACACACTAGTTTTACAGATACTCACACTGGACATGCTCTCTTCTTCTCGGATCATCTCACGGGGACAGCAATTTTCTTGACTTGGATGTGGGACATTGCTGACCCAGGCGAAGACTGCCGGCAGTGTGCCCGGAACTACTATCCCTCCCGCGTTTGCAACGTTCGGAGCTGAGCCTAGCAGTACAGTTGCTGGGGACCTGAGGGGCCCTCTCAACCTCGAGTTTGCTCTTTTTACTCCAGTCGTCAGCATGGGATCTGCAGCCGGCCTTTGCATCTACGTTGTCATTTTCTTCAACAGTGCTTCGTGCATCTTCGTGCATTTCGGGCTTTGGCTTGACGTGGCATAGCGAACTGGTGAGGCGTAGTCCGACGTAGTGCCAGCAGCAGCATCGAGAGACTGCTGTTGAACCTGCAATGACTTATCATGACTTGCGACTTCGCCGGTGAAGGTCTATTGTGACAAGAACACGACCTGCTCCGGTCATGGCGGGGCCCTCTGCTCCGGGGTTTGGCTGGGAATCCGTTCCGTTCCAAGTGCGAGCCTGCTGGGTGAAGCAGCGCCGAGCTTCAAATTAGGGACACTTGTGGAGCCTGAAGACTCAGTAGTGTTGCTCCTTGAGAGTGCCTGCGATATGTGTGTGTGAATGTGTACTACTTGATAAATAAACAGATAGATAATAGATAGATAGATAGATAGATAGATAGATGTCACATGCGTTTATGGTGAATTGTAGCTCTAGCTGTAGCTTGCGGTAGCAGTAGCAGCAGAGACAGCGGGAGTAGGAGTTCGAGTAGTAGTAGTAGTAGTAGTAGTAGTAGTAGTAGTAGTAGTAGTAATAGTAATAGTAGTAGTAGTAGTAGTAGTAGTAGTGGTAGTGGCAGCGGTAGTGGTAGTGGTAGTAGTAGTAGTAGTAGTAGTAGTAGTAGTAGTAGTAGCAGTAGCAGTAGTGGTAGTAGAAGAAGAAGTAGTGGTCGTCGTCGTCGTCGTGGTGCCGGTGGTGATTAGTCTCCTGAAGGAGCAGCTGTCTAGGTTTATCTTGCCTTCAGCACATCAACGCAGATGTCGTCTACGCATAGATTATACAACTCGTCATGCTTATCCCTATACCCTGAACCCCGAACCCCAAACCATAAACCCTAAATTCTAAACCCTAAACCCTAAACCCTAGACCCTGAACCCTCGTGTTATGCTGCAGAGATCCTCAGAAGGTGGCGGCCGAGGTGGAGGCTCACCTCGCGGAGTGGCACGGCAGAGGGCCGTTATTGGTAACATGACTCGAAGCTATGACTTCGTTCTGTTTTTGGGGCCCTGAAAAGTATTTATGAGGAAGGCACCTCTAGAACAAATACAAAACCATGAGGAACATTTTAAAGTCTCCCATGGCCATTAGTGTCACTTGGATGAGATTGCTTTAGTTATTCATGGAGTTTGAGCGTTTAGGGCCTTTGGGTTGAGGGTTTGTGGCCCTAGGGCTGAGGGCCTCAGGGTTTAGTGTCTAGGACCTTAGGGTTTAGGGCTGGGTTTAAGGTTCGGGGTTTGGGCTGCCATCACTGCTATAGTTTGGATTGCTTTATGACTGTTTGCTCTCGGGGTCTGTGCTTGGTGCATGCTGGCCTGCCTTCATTATCCTTGTGCCAGTGCCGGGCAACTGTCCTGCCGTTACCCATACCTGCCCTAAACCCTAAACCCTAAACCGAAATCGTTTCGATTCTGTTGAAAACGCTGAGTCAACCTCCGGTAGGGTTTGGAGCTTGTGCCTCGAGGTGTTGTTTTTTTTGTTGTTTTTTTTGTGGGCCCTTTTCCACCTGTGCCTCGAGGGTTTAGGGTTTAGGGTTCAGGCATGAAAGCCTCAAGTACATAGGCAGTTGTCTACATTGGACCCATTAGTTCTAATGATATACGGGTCTGAATACTTAGAAACAGTATCCTCTTACAGTTCCTAGCCAGTTAGAGCGAGAGTAAAATTTTTACTCGCTCCCCCAACCTCATTCTAATAATTGAGGCCCCAGCAGTAGGCCCCTCCAAATCCCAAACTCATCAAACCCTAAACCCATCTAAACCCTAAACCCCAAAATCCTCAACACGCCAATGCCTGGCGAGCAGTCTCTTCACTCAGGCTGATGCCAGCTTGTCCGGCGGGTGCAGGGAACAAACGATCGCAATTTGCTTTCGCAACCTCGGAGACATGTCGCTCCACTCTATAAGGGTTACTACAAGGGCTTGATATAGTGGCCTTAATAGTCAGACTAGGGTTTGGAGTCTAATGTACCAGCCCCAAAATAGGGAACAACAGGGAAGAGCTTACGGACAGAGTTAAGCCTTTTTGGGGAAACAGTCCACAAAAAAGCAGCTACTGGAAGGTGTGATTGGGGCTTGGGGTTTAGGGCGTAAACCACCCAGGCCGTAGTTCACCGCCCAGAAAAAGCAGGACTTTGCACAGGCAAGGGTTTAGGGTTTAGGGTTTTTAGTTTAGGGTTTAGGGGGGTACTTCAGGCGGTCCTGGATGCCTGACTCTTAGCTGAAGCAAGGTGAAGTCTGCCAGATCAGACGTAGGAATGGCTGGCAACACAATCATCTCGGAAGGCTTTACCAACAAGAAGCAACCGACAGAAAAACCAGAGACCCAAGATGATTGCAGAACGTTCGGGTGCGAAGACAACGGTGCAGCGACAAAAGGCTGATGCTTTGTCCGAGCTCCTGAACCTAGCATCAGTAACCTCATGACGACTATGACAATAATCATGCTGCTATGAGTGACAATGACAATACTGGTGCTAGTACTTTGCTTGAAACGTCTAATGATTATGACGAATGACGATTCACCGTGGCAACACAACGATAAATTTGATCATAATTGTAGAAGCCCACATCAACGGTACAAGTAGCTTCTTGAGCTTCTGCCTCTTCTGCGTCAGCAGGGCTAAACACAAAGCCCTAAAGCCTAAACCCCAATGAGGACCCAATTAAATCAGTTCTAGACTGAAGATGTCTTGGCAGCGCACGACGAAGGCATTGTCCAGCTCGCTCCTTTCTATGTAGTGGTCCACCTTGCGGATAATCCGAAGCCCCTAAACCCCAAAAGCATCCAAACCTTTAAGCCCAAGTCCCTAAACCCTAAACCCTAAACCTTAACAGGGTAGGTCGATTGGGTTCCAGCAAGATCTTACTTCAGCCGTATTAGGCCTTCTGGGTAAGATGTTGCAGAGGCACCTCTGTATGCGGTTTAGGGTTTAGGCTGCAGGGTCTAGGAGTCATGCCAGAAGAAGTTCGGCTCATGGTATAGGGTTTAAGGACCCGGATCTCCAAGTCGACACATGCCAATAGCAAGGCAGCATACTCATATTCAACGAAGGGTTTAGGGTTTAGGGTTTAGGGTTTAGGGTTTAGGGTTTTTCTAGTTCACTAGAACAGCTTGTTTCTCGTTGTCATGACGATTACGGTCACTGTGGTTGTCAAGCTTGGGGAGCTTAACAATCCTGTACTGGCACAGCGCCCCTGCGAGGATAAGTGATGGAAAAGGTGTCCATGGATCCTTGCGGACCCTAAACCCCAAAACCCTATAACCCTAAACCCTATAACCCTAAACCCTAAACCCTAGCCCTACACCCTAAACCGTAGTTTATTAGGATTTGGGGGCTCAGTGTTGGGTAAGCGGAGTCGGCTTCGCGGGTCCTGCTTCTTGGTTTCAGAAGTTTTCTGCCAACAGCTTCAAGTTTAGGGTTTAGGGTTTAGGTTTTTTTTTAAGCTCCTTTATCCGTCCGCAATCCACAGCCGGAAGGGTTTAGGGGTTTAGGGGTTTAGGGGTTTAGGGTTTAGGGTTTAGGGTTTAGGGCTTGGGATTTAGGGCAACGGCTTTTTAATTGGGAGCTTTCGTTACGGGCCTGGGGAGTGCAGGTTCTAGGTTCCCCAGTAGCCCCTTAAAAATAAAGGTACCCTTTTTCCTACTGTTTGGTTTTAATAAGGGAACCCAAAAAGAAAGAGGGCAAAAGGGTACTACTGGGGAACCTAGTAGCGCTAAACCTTTATAGATCTTATAGAACCCTTTAAACCCTAAACCCTAAACCCTAAACCCAAAGCCCTAAACCCTAAACCCTTTAAGCCCTAAACCCTAAACCCTAAACCCTAGACCCTAAACCCTAAACCCTAAACCCTTTAAAAAGGGCTACTGGGGAACCTTGGGTTCCAAAACCTACTTTTTTTGTAGGGTCCCTATAAATTCCCATATTAGGGTTTAGGGTTTAGGGTTTAGGGTTTATAATAGCAACCTACAAAAAAAGTAGGGTTTGATAGTTTAAGATAGGGTTGCAAGCTGCCGGATTTCCAGGGATGTCGGATCGCAGGGTCCGCGCACCCCAAAACGCCCAATACGCCAAGCCCGGGTTTATTAGGGTTTAGGGCTTAGGGCTTAGGGCTTGGGGTTTAGGGCTTAGGGCTTAGGGCTTCGGCCTTAGGGTTTAGGGTTTAGGGCTTAGGGTTTAGGGTTCAGGATTGAGGGTTTGTTTCGGGTTTAGGTTTTCGGATTTAGGATTTAGGGTTTGGAAGTAACCCTTGACTTCCGCAAAGTGTTCAAACTG